>JAYESA010000016.1:51986223-52146223 GCA_036927795.1 Iris macrosiphon | reverse complement strand
ACACAATGACTAAAATTTCCTCCAAATTAGTCTTGCTAAAATAGGGTTTAGGTTTGGGGTTTTCTAAAACCATTCTAACTAATCCAAAATACTCCAATTAACTAATAAAAAATAATAACTATTCTACACCCATAAATAAGTCTGACAAGGGTGTTGGTTGGGTTTGACATGGGTCCACTAGGGTCTGACATGGGTCCAGACTAGCCAAAATCCTAAAACAACCAATAAAAATAATACAACCAACTAATTAAATCTAAATACAATTATTTATGATCAATACAAAATTTAACAAATAAAAAAAATCCTATTTTCTAGAATTGGGTAGTGAGAGTTCTTTAATGCATGAGTTAGTAGACTAGACCTAGAAGTCCACTAGATGAACCCCTGACTGAAATATAGGGTTATAAATTAAGTTTGTATTATTTTGGGATTAATTATTGGGGTTATATTTTATTATTGTGATTTTATTTAATTGTTGTGCCTTACCGTTGCTTCGATATTGGAAGTGCTACACTAGTTTTTGCCTTCCAACATATTTTATACCCTTGTCCTAGACGTGCCAGCCTTCCATTCTGACCCTTGTGTAACTTATAAACACCCTCTCTTGTGCTTCATTTTAGTCGCACAATATTCATCGTAGACATTTATTTTTAATTCCAAATAAATTTGACTTTGCATCTTTGTGCGTTCCAATAAAAATTGGAGCCACAATCTTGACCCATTTTATGCAACCCAAATTATGACAATATTCTATTCTGAGTCTTCTACGTCTATGACACTTGTGTCCCACCTAATTTTAACCCTATGTACTTCCAATTAATTTAAGAACATAATTTACATTAATTTTAATTAAATTGGTGTAAGGACCCAACTTAACCCAAAACTAGATCCAACACCAAACCAAACCCCCACTCACACCCTCAAGCTTCATACTAAACACCACATACCCTTTTTAGCCACTACATCACACCAAATATGGTTTTTCCCTCATTCAACCCCAAAACCCAACTTTTGTACAATTTTCCAAATATTGGGGGCTTTTATGCAAAAGTACAGTGGGATGTCCACCTCCGATTGGACCCAACACAACCCCCTCCCTCTTTGACCGGTCCAACTCTCTCTCTCTCTTCCCTTTTTATTTGTACACTTTCTTTCATGATTAATCTATTCAAATGAAACATCATCCTCACCACACACACTCTCCTATATAATCCCTCATCCTCACCCCTTTCCCAATGAGCCAACCCCATCCCAAGGAACACATAGCCGGCCCTAATCCCTAGGTTATCATCACCCTCTTCTCCCTTATGCAAACTACCACCTCCCCATTATTTTTTTACATTATCTTCCCATTATTTTTCATCACCAACACCAAGCTACAAACCGAAACCTAACCCTAAACCTTTCTTTATCATCTTCCTCCGGCCTCTTCCCCGACTCTCCGTCGGACCACAGTACCTGTCGTCACCCGAACACAGCCAACTACATCTCCTTCCCGACTTCCCGAGCAACCCCGAGCAGCCATCTGCATCTACACCACCATTATTATCTCCTCTGCTAACCATCTTCCCCGACTTCCTCCATCCCGACTTCACCATCACCCTCTTCCTTCCTCCGACTCGACCGTCGGAGACCCCGATATCTCCTTCTCCGAGCACAGATCGACATCACCACCGACTTTCCTCCATCCCCAACAGCCTTCTCCACCGCTACCATCATCTCGATCCCGAATCACCACCACCGTCGACCTCTGCCTGAGCGCCTGGACTCCACCGTCGGAGCAGCGACTCACCCGCAGACCTCACTTCCCGATCGCCTCTGCCACCCTTATTCCTGTTCTCCTGGACTTCTCATCACCATCGCCACCATTAACACCAGCACCACCATCGTCAACCTCATCCCCATCACCACTGCCACCGACTTCCCCATCATCGTCGATCGTCATCATCATCACCATCACCATCATCATCTACACCACCACCACCATGAACCCCATCACCACCGTCGAGTCCCCGACACCCTCACCCCATGGCCATCAGCCCCGGCCACGCCACATGACCCCGACTGCCTGAACGATATCGCAGTCATCCCTGTTCTCCTCCTACTCCGCTGTCAGCTACCATCACCGCCAAATCCCGGACAATAGCCACCCCGACTCGACCCCGACAGCATTGACCCCACCTGAGCAGCCGCCCCTTCCACCTTCTTCTCCCCTTCGACCTTGCCAGAGATAACCCACAGTAGCCTCCCTCGACCTCGTGCACGTGCACGCCAACGCCATGGTTCGGAACTTGCCCTTCCTTTATGTTGTGTGAATGTGCAAATGTGAATGATAATTAGGGTTAGCATTTACCTCGTAGGAGTCGTTAAATATGATTGAATTGCACTGTGTAAATAAACCTAATAGCTAGTATGTGTGTATGTCCATGTGTATGATAATTAGATTTAAGATATGTGTATACTTCATGGGAAAATTAATTTCTAGTATTACACATGTTGTATGACCCTAGGTATTAGTTGTGGGTATCCCATATATATATTTTTATGACCCTAGGTGTTAGTGAACTGTCTGCCTTGTGTACACTAACGTACTGGCTAGATATGTGTTAGTGCCAATTACTATCTTGTTATGCACAGTAATCGAAGACATGACACCTGTGCATTTAGACGCATACTTGACCCTGCTAATTGACCAGTTATCACCCATAGCGTAGTTCTGAGTTTAGTGTAATTATGTTTGTGTGTGCGCTAGTGTAACGACTGATGCTATATTGTATTATATTATATATATAGGACCATTGGATCGTTCTGTGAGACTTCAGGAGCAGGATATTGGTATTGCCTGCTCAGGACCACAGGCGAGTATATTCTCTGATAATTTCTGTTATTTGATAATTTTTATAATTCAAGTATTTAGAAATGTTACATCTGATTCTTAATATTGTGCTACACGGACTAGTATATAGATTGGATCTTCAGTCATGAGATGTTATATTGGTTATCGTATTGACATTGTACATGACATTGATATTAGACATTATACATGATATATTAGACATTGATCGTGTATCGTGATGTGTCATGGTTGGATCCAATGTACTAGTTGGGGGCGGGAAAATTGCTAGTGAGAGATGTGATCATATCCCTATCGTACAAGTGTAAAATATTGTTAGTGTTAATTAAATACCTCACGTATGATTAGCCAGGCCATATAGCTATCGTACAAGTTTCCAAGCCGATCACATTTTGAAACTACTATTTCAAACACTTAGAATAGTTATAGTTCTTTATTTCAGTTCATATACTACATCACTCCTTATATGATATTATAGTTCTTTCTCTTCATTTCATATATGCACTGACTGTACCATATTGCCTATTGCCTGTTCTCTTTACTATTGTCATTGCATCTATTTATTATTTTCTCTCAGTATATAGCATCATCTATTTATTGTTTTATAGTCCTTGTCAATTAATTAGAACTGTTATCGGGTTGTACTTCGCTCCAATCTTGACTGGAAATATTTTCCAAACTACGACTTAGAGGACTGGTGTCCGACATATTATGGACCACAGGGAGAGTAGTTGCAGCCTTGGACCTTATAACTCAGGTGTAATTTCCGGGAGGTCTAGCCGGGATCACTAGTTATTCAGTTAGTTTCTTTTAGCAGATTATTGTTACCATATTTGTTTTCGGCATACTTTAAGACTTGGATGTTATTGTTTGAGTTAGATTATTTTGTTTAGACTTGTGTTGCATTACGTTCATTTTTTTCGATATCTTATCGTGCTTTAGTTCTGTGATTGGGTATTTACATATTATGTTGTGATATCTGTTTCTCCTTATGGAGTTGGATACTCGTGTGAGATTGATTAGATAATATTGTGACCTAGACAGCGTTCTACCGTCGATGCTGCGGCGTAGGCTGGACGTACCCATATACTCGTGCCCCTATATCAGGTGCGGATCGTGACAGATTTGCACCAATAATGGTGGCAACGAAGACAGATAGAGCAATAAGGTTCCAGCAAGGACTTCATCTGGAGATTCTACAGTTGGTAGAGGGGCACAATTATGAGACTTTTGATGAGGTATTAGTGGCGGCCAGGAGGCATGAACTAACTTTTCAAAGGATGACATCGAGGACAGGAGGCCAGAAAAGGTCTCATGCACAGAGCATTGGAGGTGGAGCATTACCCCGAACGTCAGCACCATCTCATGGCTTTCGTATTCGTGACACAACACCGCACAGAGCAGTAGTTTCAACAGTAATGGCACCAGCTCGTCAACAACATTCGAGGCCCCAACAACAACAACAGAGCTAGTCAACATCAACAGGCTGTACGTATTATAGCAAGGAAGGCCATACTAGGAGTGATTATAGGGAAACAAATGGGTTGTGCCTAAGATATGGTAGCCCCGATCATAGGGTTGCTACATGTCCATTGATGTAGAGGTCGGGGGGACCAGTACCCCAGTTTTTTGCGTTGCTAGTACCAAGAGCAGTGCAGCACTGAGAGCCAGCATTGGCAGTCAGACCGTTAGCTCAGCGACCACTACCGACGTAGGCTCAGATGTATAATCAGCATCAATACCAGCACCAACAACAACAATAACAAGTACAACGAAGACCACGATAGTGCCGTCAGGGAAGGCAGTAGCAAGAAGCTCGACAAGGCCAAGGGAAGGCATTCACCTTGTCATTGGAGGAGGCTTTGTCGTCGGATGACGTGGTGGCAGGTAATATTTCTGTCGCATCTTTTCCTGATATAGCATTAATTGATTCAGGAGCTTCACATTCATTTGTGTTTGCATAATTTGTGACACGTGTTAGATTGGAGTTCGAGGCATTGCCAGAGAGGCTAAATATACTCACTGGTAATGGAATTGTAGGAGTTAGTAGGGTATGCCTAGACTGTCCAGTCGTAGTGTGTGAACACCTATTACCTGCGAAGTTGATTGAGTTTTCTATAGGTAACTTTGATGTTATCTTGGGCATGGACTGGCTGAGAGACAGTCATGCTATGATAGATTTGCATAGGGGTAGAGTGTTATTTTGTATCCCTGGTTTGGAAGAGTTCATGCTCATGAGGTCTACAAGAGGCCAGCAAGAAGAAGGAGTTGCGACGGTAGCAACGGAAGGAGAATCGATACCCAAGATAGTTGATGAATTCATGGATGTCTTTCCCGAAGAACTTCCAGTATTGCCTCCGGTTCGAGAGGTAGAGTTCAGTATAGAGTTGATGCCAGGAATGAAGCCTATATCTCATAAGGTTTACCAGATGTCACCTTCTGAACTTGACCAGTTATATCAGCATGTTGAAGAGTTAAAGACGAAGAAATTTATTCGTACTAGTGGGTCACCATGGGAAGCCCCAGTAGTGTTAGTGAAGAAGAAGGATTGATCAACCCGACTATGTATTTACTATAGGCAGTTGAATGCAGTGACAGTAAAGAATAAGTATCCCTTTTCTAGGATTGATGACCTGTTTGATCAGTTGAGTGAAGCCAGAGTATTCTCTAAGATTGATCTGCGATCCGGATATCATTAGGTGCGAATACGGAAGGGAGATATACTGAAGAAAGCATTCATGTCACGATATGTACATTATGAGTTCTTAGTGATGCCATTCGGATTAACAATGCACCAACAATATTTATGGATCTGATGAACAATATCTTTATACCCTATTTAGATTAGTTTGTGGTAGTATTTATCGACGAGATCTTGGTATACTCCCATAATAAAGAAGAACATGAAGACCATCTCAGGAAGGTGTTACAGACTTTGAGGGAGCACTAGTTGTATGTGAAACTTAGCAAGTGCGTGTTCTGGTTAGATCATATTTTATTCTTGGGATACATCATCTCAGGAGCAGGAGTATCAGTGGATCCCAATAAAGTTGAAGCAGTAGAGAATTCGCCAGCAGTTTTCTTGGATTAGCAGGGTACTACAGGAGGTTCGTGTCAGACTTTACTAGGATTTCTACACCAATAACCCGGTTGACTCAAAAAGACCTTAAGTTTGTATGGCCAGTGGAATGTCAGGCAGCTTTTGAAGAACTAAAGAAGAGGTTAATCTCGGCACCGATCCTGACACTTCAGTAGGATCAGGAGGGTTCATAGTGTATTGTGATGCATCAGGGAAGGGTCTTTGATGTGTTTTGATGCAACATGAGAGAGTTATAGGATATGCATCACGACAGCTTCGTGATCACAAAAAGAATTATCCGATTTACGACTTAGAGTTGGCAGCAGTGATGTTTACGCTCAAGTTGTGGAGGCATTACTTGTATGGTGATCGGGTAGAGATATTTACACATCATAAGAGTTTGAAATATGTATTCACCCAGAAGGATTTGAACATGAGGTAGAGGGGATGGCTGAAATTGTTAAAGGATTATAACATGGAAATTTAATACCATCCTGGCAAAACTAATGTAGTAGCAGATGCTCTTAGCATGAGAGGTGGTGCATTTTTTCTTACATCGCAGAAGCATATTCTAGAAGACCTTCGAGAGATGGGCATTGAGATAGTGTTTCTACAATATGAGAGATTCTTGGATAGTTTACAGATACAGTCTACTTTGGTAGACATGATCAAGGAAGCTCAGGCAGGAGATTCAGGGATCCAGGAGTTACGAACAGAATGCGAGTCGGGACTCGGGAAAGAGTTGACTATTCATAGCGATAGGACGTTGAGATTTGGAACTCGTCTCTGTGTGCCAAGTGGGGATATATGACAAAAGATCATGACTGAGGGCCACAATTCCTAGTATTCTATCCATCTTGGCGGTACAAAATGGAACAGGATAAAGCGAGAGATAGCACGTTGTGTATCCCAATGCCTGATATATCAACAAGTGAAGCCAGAGCAGCAGAGGCCGGCAGGAATATTACCCCTCTTCCTATTTTGGAGTAGAAATAGAGCATGTTACTATGGACTTTGTGATCGGTTTACCTAGATCCCCGACCGGACGAGATGCAGTTTGCGTGATAGTGGATTGTCTTACTAAAGTGACATATTTCCTTCCTTTCAGAAATGGACAGTCTACGGAATAATTGGCAAATATGTATATGCGGAAGATTGTGAGGCAACATGGTATACCAGTGAACATAGTGTCAGACCGAGATTCAAGGTTCATTTCTCATTTTTTGAAGAGCTTTGCATAAGAGATTGGGTACTAAGTTAAAATTTAGTACTGCGTATCACCCTCATGGGCAGTCCGAGAGAACTATCCAAACCTTGGAGGATATGTTACGAGCCTGTACCCTAGACTTTGGTGGATCAAGGAAGAAACACCTGCACTTGGTAGAATTCTCATATAACAATAGTTATCAGGCCAGCATCAAGATAGCACATTTTGAGTCATTATATGGAAGAAAGTACAGGTCAGAGTTATCTTGGGATGGCATTGGTGAGAGAAAAATGTTGGGCCCAAAATTGATCACTCAGACTGTGGAAGTTGTCAAGCAGATCAGAGAGCGGCTGTGAGTTGCGCAGGATCGACATCACCATTGGGCAGATCATCATCGTAGGCCTCTAGAGTTTTGTGTCGGCGACCACGTATTTTTTGGATTTTTTCCACCCGTAGAGTCATTAGATTAGGGGTTCGCTGGAAGCTTAGTCCACGATATGTTGGGCCATTTGACATTCTTGAGCGGGTAGGGGATGTTGCATATCGCTTTGCCCTTCCGCCTTCGCTTCGTGAGGTGCATGGCGTATTTCATGTGTCTCAGTTGCGTAGGTATGTCCTGGACCCGAGCCATGTTCTCGACCATTCTGAGCTAGTCGTGTGTACCGACTTGTCTTAAGAGGAACAACTCGTGTCCATTTTGGACTGAAGAGAGAAGGTACTCAAGAACCGGACTATCCGCCTTGTCCGTGTCGCTTGGGGGCACCACTCTTTGGGAGAGTCAATGTAGGAATGCGAGGACGATATTCGATCTCGGTATCCATACTTATTTGACTCACAAGGTATATTTTTTATATGCCTTTTTCCAATTCTGTAATCATTGGTCACCTTGCTAGAGTGCTATTAATATTACTATGTGTATATTATTTGGTTTGCTTATATATTTCCTGTGATTGCTTGTAGCTAGATGTGCTTGTCTTGATGTCTCTAGTTGCCTTGGTCCTGGAATTCCAATGACGAAATTTTTCTAAGGTGGGTAGAGATGTCACACCCCTATCCCGATATACTTGGAATATACTAAAGTTGGCACACTTCGGGTATGCTTCAAGTGCACGGTTGAATGTAGCTTGGCGCACATTGGCTAGTATTGATTGTGTGGTGGTGGTAGGTAGGGTGTGTGGCTTGAATTTGTTGGAGAGATTCGACGGTTCACCATCCATCCCTTGCCTATATATATCCTTATTCTCATTCTCTCTCCTCACTGGTTCATTTTTCTTGTTTTGCTCCTGGTTTTCTTCATAGGCAAGTACACCTTATAAATATGAAGAAATACAATTGGCTATAGTTTTATTCTTAGTATTTGGTTGCTGTAATTAATTTCTAGTAGTGATATGATTATAGTTAGTTCTTAGAGTTTTTCAGATTTAAGGTGGTTAATGGTTTTATCTTGATTTTATTATGAGGATTTTCATGAGTATATATTTTTGAGGGAATGATCCCCCAAAAATGAGATATTTTCAAAATATGTTATTTTCTGATTTTGAGCTTGGAATTTTTCCTTAATTTTTGGTTCTTGTTGCTTGAGGAATAGAGCACTGTCATAGTCTCAAGCTTGAGCTCTGAGTGCATCAATGGTGGGTCGGTTGGAAAAAAAGAACAGTGACAAGAAGTACACAGGAGGATTTGCATTATGGGCGCATGTTGAGTGTGACCCGCATTCCATACTCGTGCGTACTTTAAGAATACTGTCAATTTCTTGCAAAAGTTTGTCAAGGGGATAATTTTTTGGAAAAATCCTTTTTGGCGCACTTTGGGAAGACTTCAGCCTCTAACGCACAATTAATGTACTAACGAACGAACCAAGCAAAAGTGCACCACTCTACCTTTCAGCGCACTTCTGACCAACTTTCTATTGATTGACGCACTTTTATCCAAATTAACAGAACGACGCACAATTGACACATTGTGCATTAACTATAAAAAATGCACCGCTCTTATACATATAACCTGGCGCACTTGTTATCTCTTGGTGCACTCTTGCTCGGTTCAGCCTCGATAAGCGAGCCTTGAGTTTGGCGCTTCTCGATTCCCAGGCCCTCGACTGTTGTGCCCTCGATTATCATGCCCTCGACTATCGTGCCATTGACTGTCATGCCGCCTGGGGACTCGTATTTTATTTGTAATTGTTTTGCACTCGCATAGTCCACTTATTCTCGTAATTCTCAATTTTGTGCACCATATCTTCCTGTTATCGATTTTGTGCGCCATGTTATAGGTTTGTGTGCCATATAGTTGCTTGCTGGCACATAGTGCGCCCCTATTCCTGACTAGCCTATATTGGTAGTTGCAAAGTGTGCCGACCCAGGACTTCTTGTGTTTGACTGTGTATGTATGGGTTCTGTTGTGCACTTGATGCCTATTCTAGATTAGTTGAGCTTGACCGTGATTGATGATCTATGATCCCAAAAATTGAGGAATTAATGAGGCATTCATGATCGTGACTCGATCATATGAGATATTAGATTCCTAATTAATTATGACTCCTGACTTGATCAAAATATGATTCATGTGACCAACTAATAGGTTTGATATCTTGACTTGGTTATTGTATTTGTGCTGATACAGTTGTCCTGTTCGCCTGTTTATAACAGCTATATTATACACTAAGTGTGGGATATTGACAAACATGTACACTGAACGTGACATGATGATTCCTGCTCGGTGCATAATATTATATTCCTGAATTCTTGGCACGAAAATGATAATGGGTCATAACCATAATATGGCTAAGTTATTGCTTGTTTGAATGTTGCATCTACATTTGGGATAATCCAGACTTGACTCCTTATATTAAATGAATTCGTATCAAATATGCCTGTACTCTGTACGACATCATTAAGGCTGACAGGGAATTCCATATCACTATAGGGTTAATTAGGTAACATAAAAGCTTATTAGAACACAGGGAGGGAACGACATCCCGAGATCGTACGTGATGGGCCGCTCTATGATAATTTTCATAGTGTGCAAGACTAGGCACCACGGATATTGTATATCATCCACATGTAGTGGAGTACAATATTCGACTATTTATATTTAAGACCGAGCCAACATTTTCCCTATAGGAAGGCTAGAAAGGTTACTGATCAATTATAGTGGTGGCCCTACGGGGGACTGGTGCGATCATGATTTATTGCCTGTATAATATTGGCTCGGTTAGCCCTGCTCGATATGGCACGATCCGATGCTTATTATTATTATTATTATTATTATTATTATTATTATTATTATTATTATTATTATTATTATTATTATATCTGGGATAACCCCAGACTCCACATAACAAACCATAACATTGATTGGCCATTCTAACCTGACTTGTTTGTGATTGTAACTCTGCTAGTAGCTTAGGGACATGGACTGTCATAGTTTGGTGTTCAACTTTTGTCCTTGTTTGGTTGGGGACTTGGGTCATTATGCTATGATGGAATATAGACCGAGCTATGACACAAAATTCTAGCTTGACCATAATCATGAGACGTACCTATCTTTGGTGGTATGTCATTTTCTGTCCTTGTTTGGTGAAGGAGTGTCATGTTATCCCGAAGATGGGGTACGCGCCAATGATTCTTGGCTCTTGCACTATATGCTTAATCGGGTTTTTATTTCTTCATTCGTGCTTCCTTGTGGTGCTTGCTATTTAGGGTCTAACCCCACTGGTTTTGTACAACCATGTTTAGATCCAGCACCAGAGGATCCAGCCTATCCCTCTTATGATGACGCGCACCAGACGGATGGTCGCTGAAGGGTAAGAGTGGGTTTCTTGATCACTCTTCGTATTGTACATTCTTCTATTTTAGACGTTTAGCCACCGAGACTTGTTAGCTGGCTTGTCTGGACATCAGTTCCTTTTTACATTACTGTACAATAATCAGACTGTAGTTGATCTCGGTTGTGTAACTATTGACATTCTGCTGGCCTAACATTTTGATGGCTAGATCTCTAGAACATTTCGATGGAACGTTTGGGACGCCTTACGGCTTTATCTCACATGTTCTATGTTGGCATTATTTGCTTGAATGATTGAGACATAGTTGTTCTGAGACCCTAGGAGACTTGATTGTGGCATGCACCTCATTGTCTTTCTACAGCCGAGATCGCCGTATACGATGTTCTATACCTTGTACGAGCGAGCTTTATTATTTATTATTATTATTTTATCAAGAGAAGACTTCCAAACTAAGGACAGCTTCATTATTTATTATTATTATTTTATTTTTTATATTCGACCAAAAATAATTTTAAATATTTATTATTATTATTATTTGACAAAATTGTTTTGAAAAAAAGAAGGAAAACATCCCTAAGGAAAGGAATATTTTCTCTAATTTTTTTTTTTGAAGTTTTTCTTTCTCTTTATTTTAATGGGACAAGAAAAAAAAAACCATCTTTACCAAAACGTTTTTAATATGTTTAAATATTTAAATTAGGAGAGAACTATAACGTGTGAGGACGTTTTTGTACTCTCTTGATAATTTTTCAGAAGTATTTCTTTGAATGTAATTTAATAAAAATATAATGCTAAAATTTTCGTTTTATTAATCTTACTCCCATTTTAATAACCTGGAGGAAAATTAGGTGCAGCTCTGCCTCCTGAGTTTCCAACGTTCTGCTCGTAACATTTCCTGCCTCGATCCAATCGATCCTTTGCCAAAACTCCATTTAAACCTACCCCTCACGACTTTCTTCTTCTTTTTCTTCCGGTTCAGGTGCGCACATCGTGACCTTCAGTTGAGATCCATTCGCAAAATCTTCACTTTCGTTGTACCGATTTTGATTCTGAGAGGATGGGTTCGATGATCGTCTGCAAATCCGTAACTCCACTTCCCGTAAGTTCACTCACTCTCTTCCATTTGTAGGGATTCATTCGTTCATTTTCGCTTGTTTTGTCTGAGAAATCTTGGCTATAATGTGATTTGGATGGGAAATTTTTAGCTACTAGTTGGTTGCCTATGTTTCTTTTCTCGATTGATTTTTTCTTATGAATCGGTGTCGGACACGACACTGAGACTCCTATAGCGCGTTTTCTCTAGTTGCCAATTATTAGGTTTTTTTTTGTGGGGATTTATTGATTTTTCGGTTGTATTGATCATTTTGTTGAGGAAACTATGGGAAAGTTTTGATTTTGGTCGAGATTAATATATGTTACATATATATTTCCTTAAAAAATGTTTTTTTTTTGGGTTTGCTTGTGTTTTCACCGGCTTTTTTTTTTTGGTGGGGGTGGGGTGGCGGGTGGACACCATTGGTTTTTGGTTACCAATTAGTTGCAATGTATAGGCATTCAAGTATTATAAGTTCAATTGAATCTGCGCTTTTAGATGGTTGTATGTTGTTTCCTTGCCATTTGTTTACTTTGTCAAATATGTAGGAACTACACGGATCACCTATACTTGCATGGACATGACACGATAAAATACATACGCGGAGACACAAATACGACACAGTTTGGCGTTTGTCCTAGTGTAATTTGGGGAGTGTTTGTTTCATGTCCAACATGTCTCCGCACGACACAACACAACTCGAACATGGCATTGATTTTTGGAGTGTCCATGCTTCCTGCCCGATCGCAAAGCAGCGTCTTGTTCTTCATGTTTTATATGTAGAACTTGTTTACAAGTGGCTCATAATCGTTTTCTGTCAACCAAATTTATGTTCTACGAAAAGGGGCTGTTTTTTGGACCGGCCAGAGGAATCAAGAGTTCACATTGTAGCTTTATGGTGGGAAGTTCTCCAAACTTCCAAAAGACTAGTTTTCTGAAGCAAAGGGCTGCTTGTACTGTCCGCAGATCAAAAAAATGTTTTGCTGCTCTCTCTAACTGTCCAAATTGGGGTGATGAGAAGATCCTTGTGGCAAATAGAGGTGAGATTGCAGTTCGCGTTATTAGAACTGCCCATGAGATGGGGATACCATGTGTTGCCGTGTACTCCAAAATAGATCAAGATGCTCTTCATGTGAGGCTTGCTGATGAGGCGGTCTGCATTGGTGAAGCACCTAGCAGTCAATCGTATGGACATGCCTTCCTTTTCTTATGCAAATATCATACACTTACTATTTTCATTTTTCTATCAACTTTCGGACTCTTTTAAGCTCGTGGGTCTTATATCTCCTACCTAATCTACAGATACTTGTTCGTGCCGAATGTCTTGTCTGCTGCTGTAAGCCGTGGGTGCACAATGTTGCACCCTGGATATGGTTTCTTGGCCGAAAATGCCAGTTTTGTCGATATATGCAGAGAGCATGGAATTAACTTTATTGGGCCTAATGTAAGTAACACATATGTATATGCATGTATACGTACAATAAACAATGATGTTAGTATTATTAATATAGTCAGATATGAACTTAATTAAAAAAAATCATATGCTGGTTCAACCATCATAATCCTGCTTGTTATTTTCCTGTCCTAGAACATCAATTTAGGACTGGGAGAATGTAGTTTCCCCCTGGGAGCATGCTCTATGACATCCCTCCCTCCCCTTTTCTATATAAGTATTACTCGATTTGATTATTTCACTATATATTCTTTTACAGCCTGACAGTATACGAGTTATGGGTGATAAAGCCACTGCCAGAGAAACAATGAAGAAAGCAGGCGTCCCGACTGTACCTGGAAGTGATGGACTGTTACAGGTACTACTGCACATTCAAGCAATTAGTGTTTATTCTAGTTTCATCATAAGATATTCCACATTCGCACCGTAACCCCATAAAAATATTACTCTTCATTTTTTGTGTGGTTGGAAATTACAGAGCACAGAAGAGGCTGTCAGGCTCGCCAATGAAATTGGTTATCCCGTGATGATCAAGGTATATTATTTCTACCACCCTTGAACCTTGTCGACAAGCACTAATTTGTATATTTTTTTTTGAGACAAGGCTAGTCATTAATGACTGTCCTTGTCCTAGGCTACTAGCACTAGGACCCCCTCGCATATTTATTGCCTGGGCTGAGATTCGAACGCATGTGCACTCCTCTCCCTTTCCGGTGCTACCGCTGGACCACCTCCTATCAAAATTTAAAAACTAATAGCTGTGATTAGAGATACCATTAAAATTTTTTTTACACTATATATATATATATATATATATATATATATATATATATATATATATATTGAGCACTAAAATTCACGTAGCGGCTGTTATGATTTTGTTTTATTTATGTGATAGTTCTTGTGATGAAGAGACTAGTATTGTCTGGTGATCGCAGAATGTTGATATTTTGAGTATCTTTTGCATGCATTTAACAACCGAGTGTTAGCTTTTTCCAGATATGACTTTTTGAATAATGAACAGCCAAAGAATTCGTGGTTACCATGGTTGTGAATCAGATAGGCTAAAGAATGTAAAGGAGTAGAACTTTTTAATATTTTGACTGTTGATTCAACAGAGGAAAAAGCTTCTTATCTTAGGGATAATAGAAAGTTTTTGGTTTTTTTTGCATACGAGATCCTTAAATCTATCAAGCCCATTTTGTCCTCATCTTCTTCTGTCTCAACCTTCCTTCTCCCCCTTGGCACTTTCCTCCATCCTTCATTTTTTCCTTTCCTTCTACACATCCTCCCCACTACTCTAGGTCCATCACCACCAACTTCTCTTTCATCCTCAATGCTCACTACTCTACAATTTTCACTCCCTTTTACTCATCTTCCTCTCCCCCACTCTAAATCCATGACCACCAACTACCCACAACTCCACTATTATTCTCCCCTTCAGTTCACTCTCCTCTCCCGCTCTAAACCCCTTCACAACAACTCTTCTTCATCCACTTACCCTCAAAAAAGAACCTATCAAGTTGATTAAGGAAAATCAGTGACCCACTTCAAAAATTTGTTTTTGAAGAAAAAAGGAGGATCGTCTTGGACATGTGATCACAATTGATCTTGGTATTTAAAGAGGGTTTCAAAATGAGAATGAAACCCATTGAAGTAGAAGAAGAAGAAGAGGGGCAAAATTGTTCAATCAATCAATAAATTTTATTTAAGTAAACAGAATATTCCTATTTTCCATCAGTTAACTCGAGGGACTCATAAATCAATTTTTACTTTTTAGCAATTTGGGGGGATTTTTGAGCAAATAACAGGATTTGGGGGACTTAATTAAAAATATGAAGTTTTTTTTTGTGAAAATCGGGAATCAGCTGTATGCTTGTGTTTGTAAGAAACATAAGTTTCAGAATTTTGAAACCGACGGTTACTTATTGCTCAACGATAAGTTGTACTGTTGGATTCTGATGAAGTTATGCTTTTCCACCAAAGGTGCCCACTGAAATCAAGATTAATTACTGTAAAACTGGAGAGTCAACAACAACAGGCACAAAAATATTTGGATACAGTTATAAATGGAAATTTGAAGATTCTAGTCAGCTACAAAATGATTTTGCAATACGTTCTTTAGGATCTTCATTTGTTTCTTCCTCCCTTCCTTTGTTTTTGTAATAGAGTTAATGGCTTTGTTTCTTATGCTTATTCTTAGTAGGTGGTGTATTTTTTTTTCTTTTACTTTTTTTACACTGCATTTTATTCAGTTATAGATGAGTTGAATTACATAATGGTTGAGGATGGAAAGTAAATCTGTAAACTATTTTCAGATAAGTTGTTTCAATGTCATGATCTCATAATATTTGACTTGTTCTTTGAAGGCAACGGCTGGTGGTGGAGGACGTGGAATGCGTCTAGCCAAGGAACCTGAAGAGTTTGTAAAGTTACTACAGGTATTCAAATTGATATGCTTATCTGGTAGCGTATAGGTTCTGACACAGTCAACGGCTTTAATCTGGTCTACATCTTACATGAGGAAACACAAGGAAGTTCTTATAAAATAAATGTGCTAATTGAAATCAGATGTATGACCCATATTTTGGATTTACTGAGGTTTTTATGACGCCTCAACTATTGCAACATCAGCTTTCCTTGATTCAGATCGATTACATCCTGCAACACTAGTGTATTACGTTTTTAGTGCATGACCCATCTCTTGCACATTGCATGTAGCTGTGAATTTCAAAGTAGTTCCCAGTTTGGGTTGCCTTGCAATATATTCTCGAGACAAAGTGCCAGAGTAAGACTTTAATATAATTATCTCGTTTACTGGTGGTCAGCTAAAATATAGTGATGATGTTTGGATTATTCAATGTATATCCTACAAATCATCTTCTAAACTTTACCAGATGGCAAACAAAGCATTCTTATCTCTTACATCTCCATATCTTTTAAGTTTTAATGCCATTTTTGTACTTGTTTTTGTCAAAGCAAAAGGTTCGAAAACTTGGCTTATGACTCTTCCTCTCTATCATGTCCGACATTTCTTTTTCTTTTCTTTTTTTTTGGGGGGGGGGGGTGGGGGAGGGGGTGGGGGGGGGGAGGTCGGTGTTGAGTTGTTTGGTTTCCGTACTTCTGGACCCTCAAACGGTTATTGGTTCCGGCTGATACTTAAAACCTTGAAGCAAACATGCCTATAGATGATCTATTCTGATTTGAGAGATGATCAAACAATGGATGTACGACTAGCTGAAGACATAAAAACTTGCAGTATCAAAATTAAATGTTATTCATAAACTCTTTCTGGACGCTAGAAAGTCCCTTCTGTGCGCAGCTGATCTTTTCCACAGAACCTACAGATCTGTGCTGTAGCTCAATCTTGCTCATGCATAAGTTGAGACTTAGGAAGTCAAACAGTCATTTCTTCCTTGGAGTGGGTCATAGGTCTATAAATCAAGTGTCGTGTTGTCAGGACAACTTTATATTATGTAGGAATTCCTTAAACCTTTACCAAAAAGTCTAAGCTCTGGATTATTATGACTATCTAATATCTATCAACTTTGTTTTGTTCCTCTTCCATTGTAGTTTCTATATATGCTTCTTGGTTGGCAAGCTTGATTTGGGACTTGTTAACTCCTGAATTCACTGTCATTGTGTTTCCTATTACCCCTATTGTATGGTGGTTCCAGCAAAATTCAACTGTTTGGGAGATCTTATTCAATCCTCAGCTCAGAAAATTGACTTAATTATATAATTTTATTAAGTAGTAACTTAATTTATATGAATAATAACATGGTAATTTCTATTCCAATAGCAAATTACTATTTATCGGATAAAAAGTCTTCTTGAAGCAGAGAACATACCATATTTGTACATTTTATGCATTACCAGTCACGTAACTAAGAGAAAACACAGCACATTCACATTACAACTAGATATTATTTATAATATTACAGATTGCATGTGATGGATGGAAGCAAATTTCCAACTGTATCTTTTTGAAGCATTGCTTAATTTTATCAAGTTAAAATATGATGTGAAATATTTCTTACAATGCAACTCCTGTCGTAGTGGTTTTTATATAGATCATGGATTCATGAGCATCTCCTTTCCAAATAATTCGCACATTGAAAGTATGTATTCAAAATATCTAACTGAACTTCTTGTTTTGCAGCAAGCTAAGAGTGAAGCAGCAGCCGCATTTGGCAATGATGGTGTTTATCTGGAAAAGTACATTCAGAATCCAAGGCACATTGAGTTCCAGGTATGTTTAGCATATTGTGCACATATATCTTCCTAATGAAAAGATAGGATAGTTTTGTGCTCTTGAACTTATTGAGTTTAAATTCACCATAAACAGTTTAAATATCTTAAATGTTACCTGGGGTATATTTATTTATTAGTCCAGACCTTCTCATATTGGTAACAAGAAAAATTAAATTTCAAAGCAATTTATTTGATTATAACAGAGCTGAATGGAAGAAGAAGATTCATATAGCCAGCCCCAAAAATTAGGATGAAGGCTTTGTTTTAGTTGAGTCCATCCTTATTGCTAGTAAACCTTCCAAATGCCAATATATAGCCGTGCACAAATATGCCGATGGGTGAGTTTTCTCAATTCCCAACCAACATGGTTCAGTACTGTTGATTAAATGCTTGGTGAACCAAAAGGATGGTTCATAATCTACAGGGCGAGAGGTGTAGAAACCAAAACTTGTGCGTTTTCAGGATTCATAGACCAGATTGCCATGAATGAATTTAATTTGTAGGTCTAAATGGCTACTTGCTTCATATTTTATAAGCCTGGAACCAATTAATTTCAACTTTTTGGTCACTTCAGATGAGTGCATAACAGTAAAAATGGGCAGATGATTGGTTTTTATAGTTAACATGCACTTTGGTTACTGATATGAGCACAACAGTGTTTATACCATGGGAAATAGAACATAGTCATTTCACACAGACACAGACAAGGAGTCGTCCATGGTGTTATCTGAATGATTTGGCCTCAAACCTGTACTGCTGAAAATTACATGTTTTTCACTTCAAATGGAAAATATGTACTTTTAGTCTGTTAATGATCCACATCATTTTGAATATTAACCGAAAACCAAATATTTGGATATTTATACTTACAATTGTTAAGCACCTATTTTTTGGATGTCTAATAACGAGTTGTTTACATCTAGTTGTGGATTTTAAATGTTTGGGTCATGAAAATATTTAAATTTAATATGTTCCAAAACAATTGATGTATGGCCAAAAGACATCAAATTATATGCTTTTCTTATGGTTTTAGGATATCTGATATGAATCACATTTAGTATTATATGAAATAATGACACCTTTAATGCTCTTAATGTAGAGACCCTCAACATTGCTTGAGAGGATTCATATGTAGACAACCCCTGATTTAGATTTTTTTTTTAGTCAAATACAACATCTTTTTAGTTCCATTACGATTTTACCTTTTTCAGTTGGAAATGCTTGTCAATTCTTGGTAATGGTTCCTGCCATATATATACCATGGAGAGATTAGAGCTCCCTTTTGAATATTGTTTTTCCTCAATATTGGAATCAACGCAACCCAAAACACCCAACCATCCAGACTTGATGACACCCTAACTAACCTGTATTTGACCAATTGATTGCTAATGTACATTTAAGTTGGGTGGGTTCAGGTCAAGGTTTATAGATGCTGTGTTGGGTTTGGTTGGCCTCACGTCCTTCCCATCCCAACTCGACCAACTTGCATGCCTGTTCAAACTTATACTCGTCCAAAAACCTACATCCAATCCGGGAATTGGGTTGACATCAAGGATGTAAAAGTTGCTAAGCACTAGTCGGGCAGGCACCAGACGCCTAGCTCGCGTAGGCGGCCACCAAATTCTAGGTGTTTATAAAAACAAAAAAATCCTGCTGAAAATTGCGACAATTGTCCATAAAACCCAAAAACATGCATAGTCGGGTGTCGGGGGCACTAGGTGGACACCTAGGCAAGCATCAAGTGGGCACCGGACGCCTAGCGCCTTGGCCGATTTTTAGAACAGTGGTTGACATCAACTCCAGTTAGTTGATATATGGCAAGGTAGCAAAATATTAACATGAGATATAATTTTTAATCTCACCCCTTTTAATATGGATCTTATAATGCTGTGTGTTGTTTCATTAATAGTTGATGGAAATAGCAATCACTGCCTTTTTCTTATATTTTCCTTTATAGAGTGGTTTATAATCATGCATGGCTGTGTGTGCATTGCTCTTGCTGTCATCGTTATATTTACATCCAAAAGAGTAGTAAAAAGTAGCTTGCTTGGAACTTTTACCATCTCATGTGTTATCTTTAATGACCAAGACATCTCACCTGAAGCTCTTGTTTGACTTTGCAGGTTCTTGCTGACAAGTATGGAAATGTTGTGCATTTTGGGGAGCGTGATTGCAGCATCCAGGTGCTTATTTTATATGCGTGCATGTGTGTGTGTGTGTGTCTTCGCGCTTTGGACGTGTAGGCTAGACATGATGAATCAATTTTAATGATAACTATCAGTTTCAGCTTCTTAGATGGTTAAGCTTGTCTGAAGATCTAGTTAAGTCGGTTCAAGGAACCGGATGATAAAACCTTCCGATTTCGTTCATAAGTAGACAGAAGAACATAGATCATACATGGTTACATCTCTCTTATCAGGATAAGAAACATAAGTAATAAAGCTAATAACACCTAAACTAAGCCAGCAATCTCTTTTTTTTCTTTTTAATTAAAGAGCTGGGCTATGTGTGAAGATCATAGATCCTACATGGTTAAGCTTGTCTGAAGATCTAGTTAAGTCGGTTCAAGGAACCGGATGATAAAACCTTCCGAATTCATTCACAAGTAGACAGAAGAACATAGATCCTACATGGTTAAGCTTGTCCGAAGATCTAGTTAAGTCGGTTCCTACCGGATGATAAAACCTTCCAATTTCATTCATAAGTAGACAGAAGAACATAGATCCTACATGGTTACATCTCTCTTATCAGGATAAGAAACATAAGTAATAAAGCTAATAACACCTAAACTAAGCCAGCAATCTTTTTTTTTTCTTTTTAATTAAAGAGCTGGGCTATGTGCCCATCTCATAGATTAAAGTAGGATCTTACAAGGTTAATATATATTAGTAGACAAGAAAAAGTTTAGTCAATAGATATTACTAAACAAGAATAGATCCTTGTTCCGTAATAGCAAATTAAAACCAAAGATAACCCCGTCATCTGGCTACGATAAGAGATCACCCAGAGAAACCGATTCAATGCCAGTGGTGGCAACGCTGAATGGATCTGAACCCAAGCTTTAGAAGTCCAAAGATTTTTCATCGTCATCCCCAACCGGGAGTACTAGCTCCTGCTCATTGTCGTCCAGCTTCTCTTGTGTAGCTCTTATAGCATTCCTTATTTTCACCTTAACCATATCTGCAAATTTGATCTCAACTATTATTGCATTTGTTGTCAAGAACCGGAAATGGCTTTTTCATCCCACAACTCCTTGTCTGCATAATCTACAATCTCTTCAGGTTCCTGGTGTTATGTTATGTAGATTCACACAAGAGCACTTCAAGCTTTACTTTTTGAGAGATTTGATATTACCCTTCATGTCCCCGGCAAATAATTGCATCGACCCTAAGAAATCAGATTAGTGCGTAGGTCCATCAATGAATTATGCTCATTTTTTGTTGTCTGGTCAGCTACGAGGCTAACTCGAATTTCTCACTCAGTGAAAGCTCATGATCCCTATGTCACCTGAGGGTGCCAATGCCAAACTAAGACAACTTCAACACTCATCTTGATGTTTACCGTTCTAACTGTTGAACATGATCTAATTATTTAGTTCATAAGAAAATAGGAAAATATGATCTTCCTCTTCACTTCCTTTGTTGATTGAGAAGTGCTGAGACAATGGCCCCTCTTCTATGGGTAACAAGCTTCTGGCTTCTCTTATGCATAATCTTCTACTGTAAGGAAATTAGAAGAAGGCTGAAACTAACAGGATAAGAACACGCTTGTATGCCTAAGAGCATCCACAGTGGGGACACTCCAAACACATACTCCAAATTACTGAAAATTGTGTAAATTATTACTTTTGTAGTCTCCTTGATATTGGTACACAATGATACACTCCAAATAAATACTTCAAATTAACCTCCTCTTTTCCCTCCCCCTTTATCTCTTTATTTTGCTTCCATGTCCCTCTTTTTCCTCTTTATTTTTTGTTCCTTGTTTGGAAAGAACGATCACTTTTGGTGGGTCCAGGAATTAATATAGATGAGCTAGAACACGTTCCAAATCTGGAGTGTCTCTTAGTTTTCTAACAATTTTCGAGTATGGACAAGCGACCATTGCAGTCTACAAGTGCTACAAAATTTGACTAAAGTCAAAATATAGCAATTGAAACCTCTTCCATAGTGGATGCTCTAAACAAGGTAACTTGCAAACATTGTATGTGGTTCCTTCAATGTTCACTACAACGTCAAGATCAAGGTTCATAGTATCGGAATTAGTTTAGACCTTTCATATGAGTATCGCTATCAGCGGTTTCGGAAAGCCAAAAGATAATATTTTATTTAAAAATAGAAAAAAATATTCTATACATTTAGACATTATCTTATGCGTTATTGGTTGTTTCCTTTAGTTTTGAATAGAATAATGTCCATTCATTGTAGACATTGTTGTTTATTTTATTCACTTTTAGACAAAATACTCCCATGATTTATAATTTTGAGTAATATTAAGATGTATGTTGTGAATTTATAGTATACAACATCGATAGTTGGCAATAATTACATTGTTGATATTAAATTTTCTTAGCATACTCCAACATGTTGAACGACACAATCAAATCATAGTATCGAACATTGTTTCTTAACCATAATTCTCTTTTTATTTTAGTTTTTCTTTGCTAGATTGACTATACAAGAGAGCGACAAGGTATTGGTCGGTATCACTATCGGCATAGTTTCCGGTATCAGCCGGTACCGAGCCGATATGGTTGATACCTATACGGTTTGGTATGTCCTGATCCGATATCGATCGCTATCGATACTGACCGATACCGACGTTGATGGTCTCTTTACCAGCCAATTCGGTAGAGAAAATTGAATGAAAAAGACCAATCAACAAGCGTGTAAAAAGCGTAGTAAGGATGTAAAAGCATATAAATGAAAAAAATTATTTATTGCAGGCAATCAGTAAGGGTTTGGCATGTCCCAATTTGATATTGACCGCTACCGATACTGACCGATACCGACGTTGATAGTCTCTTTACCAGTCAATTCGGTAGCGAAAATTGAATGAAAAAGACCAATCAACAAACGTGTAAAAGCATAGTAAGGTTGTAAAAGCATGTAAATGAAGAAAAATTATTTATTGCAGGTAAATCAATTAGTAAGGGTGGCTATTATTTCATTCAGTTTCAACTATTAAGAAACAATACATTGTCCCTAAATGTATAATTTTTTTTTTTCCCAAAATTTTAATAATTTATTAATAATTATTTGCTTTCTGATACAAAAAAATTTGATACTTCGATCCAAAACCGCCGATATCAACGATCCCGATACTCATAGGAAGGACCAATATCGATTCCGATACCGATACTGTGAATCTTGTGTATTGGCAAGAATCGAATCAGTAATGTCAAAAGTGATATACTACGGCCGATAGGTATTGATATCAGCCAATACCCCAAACTTTGCCTAAATAATATGCTCCACATGCAAAGGAATCTTTAGTGTTCTCTAGAGACTCCAACCTACACAATTTTGTTAAGCACACAACTCACATATAAATAGGGGTGTCAACGGGTCGGATTCCGGTTGGATTTATGTAAGATCCGAAACCGAATCCTATAAAATTTTCCAGTTCGGGCTATATTCCTCTCCTTCTAAGGATTCAAGTCGGTTTTGATTTTACATAAGACATTTAAGCTATTATTTCGACATTTAAGCTATTATTTTCACACGCAATACGTACTACTGATATATTGTTGAGTATTGATTTATCTAAAATTGAAAGAACATTCAAACTTCTCAATCAAATATATGTGATAAACAATGATAACTGTTATATAAATTGGTTCCTGATTTCTTATCGGTTTCCAGTTCGGTTGGAGCTATATCTAAGCCCCAACCATTAAGGATTTCGGATTTACTTTTTGAATCCAAACCCTATAATTCTAAAATTATTGGGTAGGTTATCGGTTACCATTGACAGCCCTACATCTAAACATATATGTTGGTGTAATTAGTTTATTTGCTTTGACAGAGAAGGAATCAGAAACTCCTTGAGGAAGCTCCATCTCCTGCTTTGACCCCAGAACTGCGTAAAGCCATGGGTGATGCTGCTGTAGCGGCTGCTGCTTCTATAGGATATATAGGTGTTGGAACTGTGGAATTTCTTTTGGATGAAAGAGGTTCCTTCTACTTTATGGAAATGAACACCAGGATCCAGGTATGGATTCTGCCATTGGTCAAGTTTTGTTTCCAGATGTTTTGAACTCCGCACCTTCATGATTATTGGAACTTTATCATTTCTACCAGGTAGAGCACCCTGTTACTGAAATGATTTCTTCCACTGATTTGATTGAGGAGCAAATCCGCGTTGCTCTCGGGGAGAGACTGGCATACAAGCAGGTAATCTCTATTCCGAAGATTATATATGTATAGAATATATATAGTTGGTTCATTCATGCTTCCACTGATTACTACTATCTCTTACAGGAAGATATTGTTCTTAGAGGTCATTCAATTGAGTGCCGCATTAATGCTGAAGATGCATTTAAAGGATTTCGCCCAGGGCCTGGTATTTTCTTGTTCCTTATTCTTGGT
The DNA here is from genome assembly GCA_036927795.1 of Iris macrosiphon. Classification (NCBI taxonomy): domain Eukaryota; kingdom Viridiplantae; phylum Streptophyta; class Magnoliopsida; order Asparagales; family Iridaceae; genus Iris; species Iris macrosiphon. The sequence goes on along the minus strand of JAYESA010000016.1, from coordinate 52,121,906 downwards.
TGATTAAGGACTTACGAAAATAATACATTAAGCTTAATTGACATGGCACATCCCATTGACCAAAGAATTTTAGAAGGGACCTTTCTTTGCTTCTATTTTATCTTCTAAGCTTTATTGTATGAAGTTTTAGTATTTTACTGATTGCTATTTCAAATTTCAGGTTAAGGTTCTTTAACAGAAGTTTTAAGAAAAAAGGATGAAAGAAAATTCAATCGGAGTTATTAATACGAAAATTACTTTTACGAAATTACCAGTATCTTCTATTAATGAGAAATTTGACTTGCATATTTGCCTCTCCGTGGGCTATTTGCAAGCAAAGCCAAACTTTGTGAAAGGATATATGCAATTGTATGTTGGGAGAGTAAACACACATGACGATGTTTCATTTGTTTTATCTGTGGGAAGGCTTTCAAGTTTTCATTATCAAACAGCAAAACAAACTCTTCTTGTTACCTTCATCGGATATATCGGTCTGGTCAGAACTGACGATAGGTCTACCTTCATTGGGTTTTCCTTTTAACACTCAAGTTTTTGAAATGACAGGGAAGATAACAGCATATCTGCCTTCTGGAGGTCCATTTGTGCGAATGGATAGTCATGTTTATCCAGGCTATGTTGTTCCTCCAAGCTATGACTCTTTATTAGGGAAGGTGCGCCTTTTGCTTTTGAGCAAGTCCTGTTAAGGTTACATTATACATTGTACAAGTTATCCCTTCCCTATATAGGTGTCCTCAATAAGAAGTTGCTACTGTCTAATTTCTGAAAGGCAAAAGCTTTCTTGAAGGTGAAGATCTAAATATTTCTGCTGTTATGATGTAGCTTATCGTTTGGGCTCCAACTAGGGAGAAAGCAATTGAACGAATGAAAAGAGCTCTTGATGATACTGTTATCACAGGTTTGTCTTTGACCAGTGAACCAGAGTTTTCATGTCAGTGTTATTTTAGTGGTGACAATTCCTAGTAATTTGTCTTTTTCTCATGAAATCGTCAACAACATCATCATAATCATTAAGTAACATTTTTATATATACATTGGTGACCAGTGATCACTGTTTTATTTTATTGTCTTTCAATTTTTTTTTACAGGAATCCCTACAACAATTGATTACCATAAGTTGATCCTAGATATTGAGGTATTAATGTTAACTGATCTGCGGAAATTTTGTTTTGATGGTCCTATATGAATTTGATCTAATCATGCACTCAATAGATTTTCTTATATCTGACGTTTCCATGCTCCTGCTTATGGAACTACAGGATTTCAGAAATGGGAAAATAGATACTGCATTTATACCTAAGCACGAGAAGGAATTGGCTGCGGTTAGTAACCTCTGAAACATTATCTTTTACCATTACTTCTCATGACGTACTCTTGTCTGTAATTCTTACAAGTCCATGGATTCCCCTCCCACAAATTTAATTTTTGGATTCAAATGATGGTTAAATGCGAAACAGAATTATAAATCTTAAAATAAATGGAAGAGCATATAAAATGCCTCAAATCATTATTGGTTATATGTAATCAACTTTTATGATTAATTTAATATCATATTATAGCGGATGGGAGTCAACCTCAATTTTATTATAATAGCCTATTACAGCATCAGTTGCCAAGAGCTCGAGATTTTTGCTTATGGAAAATACAGTTTTATTTCCTGTTTTGAAAGATAGACATTACAAATCAGAGCTAGTAATATTCCCACACGTTTTGCAATTGTGTTGACTATATAGAGGCACTGCGTAAAGCCATGGTGAGGTTTGGTGCTTGCATGTACTACTAGGATGTGGTTTATCATGGAAAAAGCCTCTCCGTGAGATGGGGGTAAGCGGTGAACAACTCATCCCTCCCCGTACTCTGCATTAGTGAGTCTCATGGCAGTCAGACATCGTATAGTCAGTAACTATAGAAATGCAATGACATCCTGTTGCATGGCAAGTTATGATGGAACGCTATTTGGCTGTATTACTAGTAAAACTCCCAGATATTTACTTTGTGTGTGCGGTTGTTCCAAAGCCAGACACCAAATTGTTCTATTGATTTTGTGCACTTTTGGGTATATTCCAAAGGCTTATTTACACTAACCTCCTCTATGTTTTATTTTTATTAAAAGGACTTCCCTTATTTTGAAAATAATTACACTAATCCTCTATGTTTATTAAAAGGACCTCCCGTATGTTTTATGTTTTATGTCAAGGGTTATTACACTAACCGCCCTTACAACATAAAGGGCAGGGGAGGTCTGTGTAAGTAAGAGAGGTCCGTTTAATAAATATAAAACATTGGGAAGGTTAGTGTAAATAACCCTATTCCAAACCACTAGACTTTACATAATACTTGGTCCTTCGTTTAAATTCATCATCTACTGCTTTCTGCCTTTCTGTTGCAGGACTAGTTATTTTGCTATATGCTATTTTTTTTGGCCTTGTTATCTTTGTTGGCTTTTATATTATTATAGGAGTCACAATTTTTTTAACAAGAACATGACCCTTTTTTTGTCCTTTTTAACAGCCTCAACAACTGGTGTTGTCTACACCTGAGGGCTATTAGATGCATCACCTTGTGCGCTCCATTTCCTCGATAATTTGAATCACATAAATATCTATTTTGTTTGACAACAAAGGTTTTTGATATGAGAATAACCCCATTCAGCACAGCCAGTCTCTCTCATCCCCCAGTTAGATTGTTCAGGAAGTTTTTTTTTTTATAAAGGGAATCCGATTCGCATCATGGAAGTAATTATGTGTTAGCGAGCAAGTGCAGTTTTCTGTTTTTTTGTTTTTGTTTTTGTTTTTGTTTTTTGTGAGCTTTCTTAGTTTTAGCTTGCTCACTGATGTGATGCACTGGATGACTGATTTTGTGGGTGACGAAATAAAGTTAAATTGCCTGCTGCATGAGTTTTGTCAATATGATGTATAATAATTGACCATTTTCCAAGTGTTCCATTGTGGTTTGTTTTTTGGTTCATGTCTTTAGATGAATGCACTTTTGATTTTTATCACATTTGATCCTGATAACTTTATTGAATTTATAAGCGATTAAAGGAAAATAGACTTGAATAAACTGAACTTGATAATTACCTATATGAGGAAATTATTCTACACAAGTTGCATACTTAAGTTGGAATCCTGTTGTTTCTTTATAATTTATTCTATGTAGTTTCTATTTCAAATTCCATTCCAAATACTATGTTGCATACACAAGTTGGAATCCTAATCCTCATGGCTCAAGCCTTGAGACTTCTATCTAGACCTCTCGACATCCATAGCGAGATGGGCTCTACTATGTTACCTTTGACTGTCCTTAGGCCGTGGATACCTATGCTTTTGTAATCAAAGTAGAAGGGATTCTTAAGCTTGGGTTGGAGGTCTCTACTCTCTAAAGATGATTCCCTAGTCGATTTTGCATTTTTTAGCAGTTATGCAAAATCAGCTCCAAAGTCTATTTTCTAAGTATCTCGAAACTCCAAGGGAGAGTCGCTAGTTAAAGGATGTGAGGCAATTCACTAGCCGAATGCTGTGAGATCCGTAATTTGACCCTTTTTGAATGTTCGAACAAGCAATTAAAGGTGCATTTAGTATGAATTAAAAAGGTGCATTTGGTATGCAGAATGACAATATAGTAAGAAATTCAATGTTTTCGCAATTCAAAATTTCTGAAATTAAATTCTCTGAAAATTATATTCCCCATGTTTGATAAATATACAAATATTTCCGAAAACATAAAGTTTATATAATAAAGTATAATATAATGATTAAATATATTTAAAAGTTTTATTATTTGCTTGTGACTTTATAGCATAGTTGATTAAGGTAGTATTCAAGAAAACATGGTTCAAATTCAATTGATATCATAATTTTTTTAGTTATAAATTAATTTTTACGACCTGTTCATAGTGAACATAACCCAAATTCAACATGACGTGAAACGGTCCCAACACAAAAAATATTTTTTTAAACGAAAAAAGCAAAAAAGGGTACAAAAAAAGAAAAAATATATTAAAAAAAGGTTTCTTCCAAAAAGAAAAAGGAAAAGAAAAAGAAAATCCAAATAACGAGAAAAAACAAAAAAAGAAAAAAAACTTTCAAAAATATAAAAAATTGAATTTTTTAAAATCTAAAAAAGGAAAATTATGAAAAAGACCAAAAAAGTTTTTTTTTAAATGAAAAAAAATATAAAAAGAAGATAAAAAAAATAAACAAGAAAAAAGTGAGAAAGCAAAAACTTTAAAACAAAGTATAGATAAAGCAAATTTTTTTTTTTTAAACGAAATATAATTTAAAAAACAAAAAAAATGAAAGAAAACCAAATAAATCTTAAAAAGAAAGAAAAAAAAGATTAATAAAAAAAGGAAAAAGAGAAAACAAAACTTTAAACAGTATAAAAAGTTTTTTTTTTTTCAAAACAAAAAAATTTAAAGGAAAAGAAATGAAAAAAAAAGTATAGAAAAAACAAGAGTTATTTAGCAATAGGGTCTCACATAATAGTTGAAATTAAAATTTAGGTCTCCAAAGTGTCCGTCGTTAGACTTTGACTTTCGAAATCACTGTTCACGTAGGCTAGTGAACAGTGATTTCGAGACCCAAAGTCTAACGTCGAATACTTTAGAGATCCAAACCCTAATATCTATATATATATATATATGAGATTATGTTACTAAATAACCAAAAAAAAAACATAAAAAAAATATTCGGATAAAAATAAAATACTCACATATTCTCGAGCGATATGACTCCTATATTTTGTTGACAAATTATTTAAACTGGTATTTGTAATTCCCTGGAATAAATATGTATAAGCTAAACCAAACAAGGAAATAAGTTTCACACACTAAAGTTGTCCGGGAAAAAAAAATCCGCTTACCAAAAGCCCCATAAAGAGCATGTAGATTCAAATCCTCGATCTACTGAGTCTAATGGCTAATATAATGTAGTTTCATCAAACACTGCAGGTGTTCTTGTTCCTTTCCAATCAAAAAGATATGAAGACAAATTTTACTTTCTCAGCAATGGTACGTCTACAACCAAATGCTTATACCCTTCTTACAACCGCTACGTGGCGTCCACGTGACGGCCATTCTTTTGATGAGAGGGGTATATGGGACCCGGTGTCTGCCACGTGACAACCATTTATTGGAGGAGAGGTGGGGCCGGGTGTGGCCCACATAGCAGGGGGGAGAGGGTTGTAAGTAGGTTGTAAGCATTCGGTAGTAAACTTAGCATTTTTCTTACTTTCTTCCTCTTCATGGGGTCAGCTGGATATGAATTTTGTTTCTTTCAGGAGTCTTTTTGTTGTCAAATTGACGTGGGACAAAGACCCAAAGAGAATATGATAGCGTAGTGAGTATTGCGCAAAAGCTTTTAGATATTTATGAACAATAAACTATTATTAATTTATCACATAATTTAAACAAAAATGCAAAAAAATAATATCCGCTTTTGGAATAACGCGCGGGTTGTATCTAATCTTTATGATGTGACTCTTGTACTAGAGATGTAGCTTTTGTACTTGAGATCCAACTTGACGTCAGATACGGAGAAAAAAACGACAAATTTACGCAACATACGAAATCAAAATTAGATTTCTTATTTCATTCATCTTTTTTCAATTATTTTCATGCCCTTATAATGGAGGATAAAATTAACTACATGATAAATCCAAATATAAAAAATATATCCGTAACCAAATTTTGGTATAAGATGAAATAAAATTAAGACAATTAAATTATTATCTACAAGAATCATGAAATAACTAAACAATAACAAATCTAATTTGAATGGATTCATGGATGATGCTGCATCATTCTCATCATCTACGAAAATTTACTTCATAGTAAATCGTGTAAGCAGAAAGTCCCATAATTATGCTCTTGCCGATTCCTTCTAAATTAGCTATAGTGGAGGCCTATGCTTCGGCAATCAAGTCAACACCAAGGCTCATGAAAAGACGACAAAAACTCTAAGATGGTATTGGCGGTCGTGGAGATAGAAAAAGTCTGATGTCCATTAAGGACATAACATCAAGCACCCCAATAAGTAGTAGTTGACATAAACAGTTCAACTAATGGATACTCTAAAGATATGGACACCACCAGGTTAAACTCTATTGTGTAGATAAGTTAGATGAATTCTCAACTATTAGTCTATTCGTTTTAGCTTCAAATCTAGTATAAAAGTCCATTGGATTCATTTCTATATAGATCGTTAATCTTTTCAAACAACTCATCATAATTCATATTTTTAATTTTATTTTTAATTTATTTTCTCCTTTAGGTCTTTACCTACGTATGAAAAATTATTCTTAATCTAAGCTTTGATACCAATTTGGCACATGACGGGTCCAGAGGATTGACCTAAATGGATTCGATTCATAGATGTTATTATGAGATAATGCGAAAGATAAATTATGAGCACTAATTATTATTTGTCTAGTCATAAATAATCCTAAGCAGATTGTATAAAGTAAAAAAATTAGATGAAAAACAAAGTTCAAGCTTACAAAAGATGGAAAAACTTTTGCCAGATGCGGGAGTAGACGTCGTTAGGAACCGAAGAGAAACTCGTCCCAGGTTTTTGCAAAGTTGCTTTGGGTCTCGACAAAGGTGGGTTAAAAAGAAAATAGGGAGGTAGAAGATGAACACAAATAATTTTGGTTTCAATAAAATTTCAGCTTCACAAAATTGTCAAATTTTAGACAATTCTTAATCTCATTCTTTAATGAATAAATTCTAAGTTTACAGACTTTTTATAAGCTTACAAAAAATTGAAAGGAGAGAAAATCAATCTGTAAATACTTATCTTTAGGATAACTCAAATACCTAATGATTATGTTATTCTCACCATCACTAATCTCGAATGACATACTGGACTAGATCAATGGATTTCTTCTCTACGTGAAAGAGACTTCTTGCGTCTGAATGAGTTCTTCTCACATGTGTACACGAACACATATTAGGGGGCAAACTAATCCCCCGATACCACTCTAAAGTTCAAGATATGTTTGAGGTGAAAGTAAAAATTGACAGAGTTTTAGAGTTGAATTATGTTCTTACCTTATGGATATTTTGAGGGAGCTATATATAGTGCTTTCTAGGTAACCTTATATTTATTTCTTGCTTATCAAGTCAAGTTCATAATAAGGATGTAGTCTTATCAAATATTGTTGATTATCTTTCAAAGCGAAGGATAATTGAATTGACTGTATCTGGATAGGATTTGTAGAGTCGGTGGAAGATCCTAAGATTTACTCGCGGATTCTAGCAGATATTTGATCATATATCTAATTTGGATGGTGATTATATGGATAGAGCACGTGCCTGTCATATGAGGAGGTATGAGCCTAGGAAGACTACAAATGGATGCCCTTGAGATCCATATATGGGCTCTTGCCTAGGCCTCACTATACATGCCAACAGAAGAGCTCAAGTCTTTGGTTGAAGTCGATGAGTTAGTTTGGTTGACTTAGTAACAATCTAGAATGAGTACTCATGCTCAACAAGCTTGCTCAAACTAGGTCTTCCTCAAGGTACAAACCCTCAACTCATAGTCTTTCTTATTCCTGAGAGAAAAGAAACTTTGATAGTTCGAGCTCAACATAGTTATAGTTCTTATTTGGTTACTAATTATTTTGAGGACCCATCCCAAGATATCTCTATAGTCCTCGGCTACCGTTAACTCTCCTTAGCTTGATGGAACCGTTGCCTTTTACTTCCTTTTAATTATATTTTTTAAGTATTTTCCATCTGGACAGTCCATGTGTTATGGGCACCTACTGTAGCATTCGCCTTCCAAGACATCTTAATTAACATTGATTGCATTTCAATTTTGAGATCGAGTGTTTTTTTTTTTGAATTGATCGGAGATACCAAGATGAAGCCCCTAGAGCCTTAGAATTGATAACTAAGAAACATAGACAATGCAAACACTTCATCTAGCCTTAGAATAGCTTAAAATGAGTCTCTATATGTTTAGGATTTTATTACATATTTTAGGGAATTTATGATAATTGAAAATCGTGAAACCGTTAAGAAAATAATTTATTTCTAACTTCTAATATTTTATCATTCAAAATCCTGACCATAGGAGTATATGAAACATTCAAGGTTATAGTAGACCATAATAGTTTCTAGAATTTTTAGGAAATTTGTTCGAGTGGTTTGGTATTTTTCTAGGCTAATGTATCCATTACAAAAAAAAGCGTTTATTACTTTTATTGCAAAATAACAAAGAATACAAAGAATCATAACACTAAAATTCTAAGTACAAAAGAAATTTCTGGGAAAATGTGTCGATGGAGATCAAGTCGTGAATGACTTCATTACTCCGTTGACTATCCTAAGGCAAAGATTGGAAATTCGCTAACTCTCAGCTCACTGGCAAAAAGGCAGCAAATTGGCTCAAAATTACTTGGCTTTCAATAGTTTGGGAAGCACATGTCCCAGCTATTTATAGCCATTCACACTGTAACGATTGTTGGTGCATAGGTTTGGAAAAGTCATTGTATTTAGCCTCTGCACATAAGATATTTGTCACTACCACATTTCTAGAATAGGGGCATTTTTATCTTTTGCAATATATATATATATATATATATATATATATATATATATATATATATATATATATATATATATATATATATATATATTGTTTATAATTTATATAATGCGTATAGTATATATATTATTATTAATAATAATATGAGTTAATTAGCTTAGACTTGATGTGACCATTAGACTAGTCATTTTTGTACCAAACTAGTCAATTTCCTTCATTAATTAGAAAATAGTTAAACCTCTCATTAGATTATGAAAATCCCACTAATTAAACTACTCTTCATGACAACCATAGAGGGCATATTAGACATTGTGCATTAGCTAGACCTAGGGTTTCACTAGGCCAGCCCTATATAGGAGAGGGAGGAGCCTCCCTCAAGCTCAATTTAATGTTCATGAAATCCTAAATTGAGTTTTTTTTCCAAAATTCCTCATTCTTCCACCAAATTTCAGAAAATCAAACCTCCAATCACTCTCATTTCCCTCATCTAAAAAGACTAAAAGCTTGGGAATCAAGGAGCATTGGAAGAGAAAAAGTTTGGCTAGAGAATCATTAGTTTGCATTGGAATCCATCCCCCAAGAGGTAAAATTCTGAAATCTCTCTTTTAAATTCTGTTTTTATTATTTTGAGGACCATTAGGAGCCCACCCATGGTTTAGGAATACCCACAAGGGGAGAGAGTGAGTCCCTATTGGTTCTATAGTATTCTCTTCATGAAGTTGTGTTCATAGTTTGGGGATTTTATGATAATGGGTGTGTTTTCTCTATTACTCATTATAGCTAATTATAATAGTTACAAATAGATTTATTTAATATGTATTTGTGTGTTTAAAAGAATATTTGAGGGTTTTGGCATGAAAGTTAATAGTGTATCATGACACCATGAGGGTAACATGACTAATGCATTCTAGGTGTTTGAGATTATGACCAATGGAGGGTGTAACCTATTTAGAGTGACAATTTTATATGATATTATATGTGTATATATATATATATATGTATGCATATGTATACGTATTAGTAATTTATGTCGTTTGATTCATGAGTGTGTTGTGCACCTACAAACAGAGGGGGAGGGTGAGACAGTGCACTATGACAGTGCACAGGAAGTTTGAGGGTGAATTGATTCCTGGGTGTCTCACAGTAGGTATCAGTTGGTTAGTGAGAGGATTAGATGTGTTATTGTGTGTGTGGTTGAGAGTGTATATCAGTCATTCATGAGTGTGTTGGTGTTCCTGTACGACACAGTTGGATGAGTTGCACAACTGTACATTGCTCGAGAATATCTGTCCAGAGGCAGAGCAACACTTATATGCAGTGCACATCGTTGCAGGCAACAAAGCTACCACTGCAGTGGAGTGTCAGTCCATGGGAGCAATTACCATAAGTGTATTGAACACTAGGGTAGCAGCAGCAATTTCAGTTAGGTAGGGTGTCCATACCCGAGCAAATGGGGTATTGGAGTGTGGAAAAAGTATCAGTCATAAGCAGCTACTGCAGTAGCTTTAGAGCTTGGGATGTTGCAGGTATCATAGGAGAGATGATACCTTAGTATCGGGTAGGAAACAGTGGGCTAGTATCAGTTGCAAGTGATGTTTTGAGTTGGCAATGTGTTTTAGGAGTGAAGTATATGGCATGTCACTATGTTCCTGCACAAGTGCATTAGCAGCAAGACCAAGGGGCAATGCTGCAGACCTGACTTGGGAACCTTGTATCTATCAATTGGCAGCAGGACTAGGAGAGCAGACTTGAGCACATGATGCTCTTGCAGTAGTGTGCCTGTACTGATACGTATCTGTGCAAGGCACTGATACGTTGTATCAGTGGACCCAAGTAGGCGTGTCAGTAAGCTAGATATCTAGGTTGAGATTTCAGTTGATGTATCAGTTAGAATTTGTATGTTAGCCTTGACTGAAGGGTGTTCAGGACTAGGAGAGCAGACTTGAGCACATGATGCTCTTACAGTAGTGTGCCTGTAGGCATATGTCCGGGGTTGCAAGTTTGCATTTGGGCATCAGATGTTAGGGAGAGATGGGGAAAAAGATCCCCGATATTGACATCAGTGCAAGGCAATGATACATTGTATCAGTGGACCCAAGTAGGCGTGTCAGTAAGCTAGATATCTAGGTTGAGGTTTCAGTTAATGTGTTAGTTAGAATTTGTATGTTAGCCTTGACTGAAGGGTATTCAGGAAGTGTGCTGTTCTGATGTGCATGTGGATGTTGGTGTGCACACTTTTGTGCAAGATGTATATGTGGTGGTGTGTTTATTAAGGTGGTGTTGGAGTATTGCAGATTCCAAATTTTAGGGAATGTTAACCTTGATGTTCATAAGCAAGGGGGGTAAGGGTTATTGTTATATCTGATTTACTAGGAAACCTGCTAGTGGGGGAAATGGTTAGTTCTGATACATTAGAGAGTATCAGTAGCAGGTGTAGGGAAGCAATGCGTTGTGCACCTTGCTGTGCACAATTGAGGGTGTCTAGTATAGTATTAACAGGGGTTCCTCTGTGTGCTCAGTTCAGTGATGGTAGGTATATGTTGCATTAGAACATTGTGTGATAATAGAGTATCATAGATGCAACTGTGTACGAGTGTCTAGATTGGGAATGAATGAACAGGTAGTTGTAACTATGCAGTGAGCAAAGTTTAGGTGCAGTGATGTGAAAGAGGTGAGTTGAGTATTATTTTTATGTGTGTATCTAATGATACAAGAGTATCCTTGTATGTAGGTTTTAATGTGTTAGTTTAAATAAGTGCAAGGCATTGGGTTGAGTGTAAGGAAGATGTGGGGCTAGTTCAGTGTGTTAGGCTAGTGTTGAGCGAGGTTGTGTGAGATAGTGTCCAAGTGCAATATAGGTAATTGTAGTTGAGTGCAACAGTCTAAATGAAATACTTGAGTATATATATATATATATATATATATATATATATATATATATATATATATATATATATATATATATAGGTTCAGGTATTGAGTATAGCATATGTATTTTGGTAATAGATATCCATAGGAGTTGGTCATGATACTCAACTATCATTATCTAGTTAGGTGTCCTATTATCAAGATATTAGATTAATACCAAGTATTACTTAGTATCGGACTAATATTGACTAATTGACTTTGGTAGAACCTAGAAACCTAGTATTGACCAAGACAACCTAGTTTTGACCTATAAATCATATATTTACCTAGTGACTAATTCATCATATCAAGAACACCAATTGACATTATTATTTGATATATAGGTTATTGTGATTCCATCTTGGACATCGATCCTCATTCGTTCCTCAGGACCACAGACGAGTACATTCTCTGACAATTTTTATTATTTTGATCATTACTATGATTCTAGTTGTAGTGTATATTTGATTCCGACACAGTGGATACACGGGCTAGTATCATAGATATATGTCATGAGGAGTCGTGATTGGAATCCATCATACTAGCTGGGGACGAGAAAATATTAGCAGGTTATGTGATCATACCCCACCTTACATGCATCATAGCTCACCCCACACATCACATAGGGTATAGCCTGACTATTTACATGCCTCATAGTCTGTTATATATGATTAGCCTGACTTTTTCTCACATTATAGCTAACCAGATGGTTAGCCTGACCTCACATGTATCATAGCCAATCATATATAACAAGCCTGATCTAGTCCCAAGCCGATCACATAGAAAACTGATATTTCATGGTACTTAGCCAGTATTTATATTCTTGCTCTGGTACATTCATTTCTAGCATTCACATATATCTGTTCACTGCTAGTTATTTTTATATGATGATTACATGTCTCCCTAGTCTTCCTTACATTCAAGTATTTTCTTCCATCATGTATATTTCTTACTCACTGCTTTATAGTTTTTATTAATATAATTGAAATTGCTGTTAGATTTTGAGCTTTGCTCCAATCCTGACTGGATAATATTTTTTAGAGGATCTTGAGGACTTCTGTCCTACCCATTATGGTCCAGGAGTAGATGACGATTATATCTCGGAGATTCCAGAGGAGCCACTCCATATAGAGGAGATACCACCCGTAGTTGTTTAGACAACACTTAACTTATTTTCATGTATTGGATTGTTCTAGACTTATAGACTTTAGTTGTATTATGTTGAGACCTATTTTGTGTTGAGATAGCTAGACTCTTAGACTCTGTTTTGTTGAGACATATATTATTTTGCCCCTCGTGTTCTTTATATCTTTATTGTGCCATTTACCTTCTTTAAGTTATTGTGATTGAGTACATTATGAATTGATGATCATATGCATATTCATTGTCCTCCGTTTGGAGTTAAGATATGTTGACATGTTTAATATCATTGATAGATAGCTATGTTAGACCTAGACAACGTTCTACCGCCAATGTTGCGGGGTAGGCTGGACGTACCCATGACTCATGCCCAATTTTTGGGTACGTGTCGTGGCAATATTGTCTACCGGATAATATTCTACAATAACTGCAACGCATAATTCGGATCTGAACGTATGCGTATAATCCGGTCAACTTGACACGTGGCATGCATTACAATGATTCAAAATCCCTTATTTAATATGCCCACTATCATTTGTAACGTATACACCATCAATGAATGAAACATATGTGCATTAAAAGCCCATAATCTTCTCAACTTTGTAACCGCTCGCCGCATAATCACTACTCTGCCACGGGGATAAAGAGAGAGAGAGAGAAAATACTACATGAAATGGTTTGTTGCATAAGACTATAATGCATGGATGAGTATGCATGAGCTCTTGGCGCATGTACGTGTGGCATTGCACAACTGTGAAACCCTAATTTTTAATAAATCGTATTAGTTATTTTAATTTATTATTTAATTTATTTATTAGTAATTAGTGGCTAAATAGAGGAAATAGAATTTATTTAATTTTTATTTGAGGTGTTTGTGCATTTAGGGGATTTTTGGAGCCATTATAAATTTTTTCTAATTTATTCCATGTTGGAGACCCTGTGACAGTTGCTAGCTTAATGATATGCACAAATATAATTTCTAGAATTTTTTAGGTATATATATATATATATATATATATATATATATATATATAGTTAATAAGAAATTAGAAAAGAAAAAGAAAGAAAAAGAAAAGAAAAGAAATAGAAAATGGGTTGGATCCTAATGGATCCAAACCCAAACCCATACCCTATGACCTACCCAAACCCATTTCCCTTAAACCAAAACCAACTAAGAAAGAAAGAATTAGAAACACCAGCAGAGCCGCTGTTTTAAGAAACCCCCCCCCCCCCCGCGCGAGCGGTATTCCCCCCCCCCCGCACCGCCTCTCTCTCTACTTATACTCTCTCAATTCTCCCAAACCCTAACCCTACTCCATATCCTTCCACCCCAGACCGCCGCCGAGCCCTAACCGCGTCCGCCGCCAACCACCGTGCCTAGCCGGAGCCGCCCCGGCCGCCCGTCGACGTCCCCGCAATTCCAGCGCGCTCAAGTACAGAAATGGGCAGCTGAGTACCCCTGTTCACGACGCATTTTCCGTCTCCTCGCTCGACCAAACTCGACCCGTCTTCGCCGGTACGATCACCACCTATCCCTCTTTAAATACTGTGCATTAGTTTACCTCGTTCAGCGCGTAAACCTAGACGAAAATAGTTTCCAAGTTGACGAAAAATAACAACTTTTGGGAACGCAGAAAACTGCGGTAAACTACCTATGTTCATGGATTCGTATATCTCACCACAGAGATCCGATTTCAGATTTTCTTTTTGGTATGGGAAGACCACTTAACCTAGTTTATTTTCCGTAAATACAATATTTTATTAGCTGCTGTATGTAAAAATAAATTAGGTAGAAAAATCCAAAAACTTACTTTTCCAAATTCTAAAATTTGTGATATGGAGCGCGCCCCGCCAAACGGGACCGTCCCGTCGTGTACCAAGTATACCAAAAGGTGCACGCAGTATACTCAGACGTGTGGAAATTCGCGAAAACTGATTTGGACGCATGTGCGCGTCGGAATGAGCATGTATCCGCAGAAAATTCTCAATGTCGTGACTTTTACAAAAGTCGTGCGTATTTTGTGCACGTTGGTCAGAATGCGACGAAACTTGCGCCACTGGACTCGTGGTATCGCGCTGGTCCTGTAACCCAATTTTTACGCAATTTTGACAATTGACCAAGTCGCCAATTCGCGGCGACTTTTACAAAAGTCGTACTCATTTTGTGCACGCTCGTCAGAATGCGACAAAACTTGTGCCACTGGACTCGTGGTATCGCGCTGGTCCTGTGACCCAATTTTTACGCAATTCTGAGATAGTTGACCAAGTCGCCTATTGGCGGGCCCCACGGTTGACTTTTTGGGAGAAATTGTGTTTGGCTCACCGGAATCCACATTTGGACATACCGTTGAGTTCGTAGTGACATTTAGAGTTTATTTGACCTATAATTTATCCCATTTAGAGATCTTTACCCTTGGCACGCTTTTCGGTACAAAGTGGGCCACTTGTGGACCCTGCTTTGACTCGAAATTACCGTTTTGCCCTTGTGTCCAAATTGGATGAAAGGGTAGTATTTTCTAGCTATTTTTTTTTATTCTTGGAATGTTGATGATGTTTATTTCAGCATCCGGAGACGTTAATTCTGAGGCCATAGTTTCTGACTCTTGGTGTTTGATATCTGGACGTTATATTTTGCAGCTCTATTGCCAGGCAAGTATACCTTGTCTTGATGTACTGTTTAAATTCTATATTATTACTTTCATATTTATATTATATAACTGTGCGCGTCCGAGAGAGTCTCGGGTGCAGTCAACGAATGTATTGACGTTAGGACTTGTGTCTGACCTAGAGTCTAGTAGACCCACCTAAAGTTGTTGAGTTATTGGTATAACTCCCCAGGCCTTGACACGTATCATTACACGTCACAGAGTGAGTTCATGTAGGGACGCGTGCCTCATACTCGACTGACCATCGATGTGAGCAACACGTGTAACGGTATTTAGCATTAGTTGTTTATTTTTATAGAGACTTGTATTACAGTATGAGATGTCCACGTCGTGTTCACGACTTGTATATCTGCATTGGACGGGGAGGACGACTAGTAGGCGTATGGACAACCACCTCCTTCATACAGATACCGCGTTCTTCGGAGCGATACGGATGTATATATATTGCAGATACCTCATTCTTCGGAATGATGGACGTTACAGATACCACGTTCCCTAGAGTGTTGGACATTACTTGATAATTTTGCAGATACCACACTCTAGAAAACGTTGGACGTTATGCCTACGCCTACCCATACGTACCAAGATTTTTCTCAAATTGCATTCACTTAGATGATTAGTACACCCCCTTTATTTATTCAGTATTTACTTTATGGCATGCTTCTATGTATCTTGTTACGTCCCTCTGAGGACCTGGTCCCTTTCCAGGTGTAGATATTCATGAGTATTCGCAGGAGCGCAGATCCGGATATGCTATTTATATTTCGAGGAGGTCTTCTCTTCGAGCCTCGTGATTGTTAGATGTTATACTTATATGGTATTTATCTTGTTCATTTTATATTCTAGTTCGACAGTGGATTTATTTCCATCCGACGATCATCTCTAGATACTTCATATTGAGATCTAGTTACATGGTTATTGGTTATTCATTTATATTTGATTTCTGTGGATGAGATTTAGATTATACCCTGTGACTTGTGATAGTTTTACCACTTGTGAATTATTGTTCATTATACAGCATACGCATGTATTATGGTTTCCATATATTGGAGTTGCCATATACACGCGACTGGCATGCTTACGTGTCCTAGTCCTACGTATTTTGGGACTGGGGCGTGACATATTTTTAGTGGCGGCCCATGCAGGTCAGAGCATATTGTCTCGGTTACGTTACTGTACCGAGAAATCCTGCAAATAGGATTAAAGTATAGGATCTCATCCATATTTGACTATGACTCATCTTCCTTCCAATTCATTCTATTTGAATAATCGCATCTTGCTTGAATCCTGTGCTTCCCTGATAATTCCTTGAGTATAGCCCCTGCTAGAATATAGGAATCCCTGTTGATGGGATGATACTTAGGGTAACATTCCTATTAAGAATACAACTAGCGCATTAACACATCACTAAGTTTAGGATACTTAATGAACCCTAGCATTCCTTACTACCTAATGAATCCTAGTGTCCCTTACCTATAGATTAATTTACCATTATCCCTTGATAATTATGGATGACTTGAAAGTAGTATAGACACTGCTAGAATTAGTTTGAAATTTGACCATAGTGTTTGACCCTAGTATTGAGGAACCAATAGAATCCAAGGTTAAACATTAGGACTGAACCTAGCTTTTCATGGTAAGATAGTACTAGAGAGCTACAACTTTAGCACCTTGTCTTATAATAGCAGAACAGTATCTTAGAAAGCCAAGAGGAATGACAAGAACATTCTCTTGATCATACCTCGAACACAAAGAATAGCAACCACCTTTTCTTAAGAAACCATGACATTATCTAGAGTCTTTTTATTTAGTTTATGACTTGTTCCTCTGAACCCTTAGCGCTCGCTTTTGTGCGACGACATATTTAGGTTCTTCTTTTCCTCATCTTTCGATTCGTGCCACCTAACCTTTCTGATTTTTGGCCAAGTAATTTTATTCTATGTTAAGGATATATAGTTGCTAGGATTATAATTGTAATCTTGAACTTGGAATTATGTACTTGGTAGTTAGAACTTGATAGTTTGAGTTGTTCCTTTAGATTGTGATCTGATTATTCTTAGTTTTAAATCATGTAACTTGTACCCCACCTCGATACGAGTTATATTCCCTTTTTCCTTGACGACCAGTAACTTTTCTATTTTTTATCGCCACCTTGTTCTATAATCACTACGACTAAGACTTAAGATGACCATTACCTATATAATGCAATAGGAGACCTTAATGAGTACTAAGATCTTTTTCTCGTGTACCCTAATAAGAATTCTACTTTACTTACCAGGACCAGGTTATTTTGTAGGATCCCCTTTAAGGCAGTTACAATATTAGTTTATTATTGTAAGTTGGGTAGTATGCCTCACAACCTAGTAACACATAGTCCTCTTGACTCATTATTGAAGTATAACTGAATGACATTAACTGTATACTAGCATAAGACGATAGTGTTTATTAAGACTGTAGAACTTAGAAGGCCATACCCCTATTTGGTCGACTAGCGACTTAGACAAGGAGTTAGAATAACAACTGTAGAGATTGTAGAGTCTTATCTTTTTTGTGAATTTGAATTATTTTGTAATTTCTCTCATCATAATCTAACGTACTTATATTTGCTGTACTACCTTGACTTATGCTGCTATTATAGCCTGGTTTTTGCAAGCTTATTCTTTATCAAGATTGTTCATGATATATGTATTATTGGAGTACTACACTAATACATTTCAGAATTAGTGTATTACGGTCTGATCAACCATAGTGCGCTTGGTTCGCCCTTCGCATAACTACTTTACGTGGATTGAGATATAAAGTAATTAGTAGACAAATATACTTGCCCTCTAGATATGTCTGAGCATATCGTATCAGTTACATTACTGTACTGATACGAGCATGTGAATAGGAATTACCAAAATATGATTTCAATCCACAACTGCCTTGACAATTCCCATTGAATTCCTTAAACGCCTTGATCCCCACACTTCTAATCTATTACCGCCCCCTTGAACTCTTGATTATTGTTTTCCGTCTTCCCTTATTTTGGAAAGACGAAACCTCGTACTTAGTATAAGTATGAAAAGTGTATTATTTCTGTAGCCATTTCTGTTTATTTCTTGGGAAAATTACCAAACTCTATTATTAGATTTAATTTTAGTTTAAAACTGTGCTACCCTTAGAATGACCTTTCACTACCTACCTATATTTTATTACTTTCCTGATACATGCATCACTATGGCAGCATGAAATTTTTGCCTCGTAACTTTGGTCAAGTTCAGAACTCAAGTGTTACGATGAAGAATGTATCATTTTGCTGTCAGGGGTCTAAATGGATTTCACCTGGATGGACAATTGACTAACTCCTGAAGGGATAGCAGCACCTATGACTTGGTTGACTTGTAAGGATCAAGAATTCATATGGACCGACGAGTGTCAAGCCGCTTTCGAGGAGTTGAAGAAGCGACTGACCACAACACCAGTATTGACTATTCCATCAGGATCAGGAGGTTATGTGATCTCCAGTGACGCATTAGGGAAAGGCTTGGGATGCATATTGATACAGCATGGCAAGGTGATTGCATATAGACAGTTACGAGTGCATTAGAAGAATTATCCAACTCATGACTTGGAACTTGCAGCCGTTGTATTTGCTCTGAAGCTATGGAGATATTACTTATATGGGGAATGAGTGGAGATCTATACAGACCACAAGAGCCTCAAGTACGTCTTCACGCAGAAGGAGTTAAATATGAGGCAACGCCGATGGCTTGAATTAATTTTGAGATAGAGCTACGTTATCACCCAGGCAAGGCTAACGTTGTAACAGACGAGTTAAGCAGGAAGCAAGCAACTTATTTCTTGACAGCACAGAGAGAATTATTGGAGGACTTGCAAGAGCTTAGCATTGAATTAATTTTACCCATTGCAGATGGGATATTACGATGTGGTGATCGTCTTTATGTTCTAAATGGAGAGATTCGACAGGAACTGATGACAGAAGCTCATAGTTCGATATAATCTATTCATCCTGGAGGCACCAAGATGTATCGTGACTTACGACAGCACTTTTAGTGGCATGTAATGAAAAGAGAGAGAGAGAGAGCTCGCTTTGTAGCTAAATTCCTGGTATGTCAGCAAGTAAAGACGGAGCACCAGAGAACAGAAGGATTATTGCAACCACTTCCAATTCCAGAGTAAAAGTGGGAGCACATCACTATGGACTTCGTCACGAGTTTTTCCAAGAGTCCAAGTGGAAGAGATGCAGTATAGGTAATAGTGAACCAACTCACCAAGTCAGCACATTTCTTACCTTTTAGAGTTGGCCAGTCTACAGAAGCTTTAGCTGACTTATATATGAGGCAAATCATAAGATTTCACGGCATACCAGTCAGCATTGTATCAGACAGGGATTCGCATGACCGAAATTGGTGGTCAACACTGTAAAGACAGTTAAGAAGATACAAGGACACTTACGAGTAGCGCAAGACAGACAGAAGCAGTGGGCAGACCTTTATTATCGTCCCTTGGTGTTCAAAGAGGGCGATCATGTCTCCTTGAGGATATCACCTACCAGAGGCACCATTCGATACGGAGAGTGCGACACGTTGAGTCCAAGGTATTGGACCATTTAACGTGCTAGAGAGAGTGGGAGTAGTGGCATATCGACTTGTGCTACCACCTTCACTTGAGGGAATACATGACGTATTCCATGTGTCGCAGTTCAGGCGATATATGGCAGACAGCATTCATGTTCTCGACCATTCGAAGATCACCATTGGGCCAAGTTTGTCATATCAAGAGCAACCCGTGGGAATCCTTGATCGTCGAGAGAAAGTGTTGAGGAACCAGGCTATTCCCTTGGTTCGCGTGGCATAGAAGCATTGCGAGCCAGGAGAATCTATTTGGGAGCACGAGGACGAACCTATTCGTTGACCAAGATATGATATTACTTTGTTGATTTATATCTTATACTATCCTTGACTTTCTACCTTGACTTAGTTTTAATTTCGAGGACAAATTTTTTATAAGTTAGGTAGATTGTGAAACCCCAATTTTTAATAAACCGTATTAGTTATTTTAATTAATTAATTAATTTATTTATTAGTAATTAGTGGCTAAATAAAGAAAATAGAATTTATTTAATTTTTATTTGAGGTGTTTTTTCATTTAGGGGATTTTTGGAGCCATTATAAATTTTTTCTAATTTATTCCATGTAGGAGACCCTGTGGATAGTTGCTAGCTTAATGGTATGCACAAATATAATTTCTAAAATTTTCTAGGTATATATATATATATATATATATATATATATATATATATATGTATATATTTAGTTAATAAGAAATTAGAAAAGAAAAAGAAAGAAAAGAAAAGAAATAGAAAATGGGTTGGATCCTAATGGATCCAAATCCAAACCCATACCCTATAACCTACCCAAACCCATTTCCCTTAAACCAAAAGCAACTAAGAAAGAAAGAAAGAAAGAATTAGAAACAGCAGCAGAGCTGCTGTTTTAAGAAACCTCCCCCCCCGCGCGAGCGGTATTCTCCCCCTCCCGCACCGCCTCTCTCTCTACTTATACTCTCTCAATTCTCCCAAACCCTAACCCTACTCCATCTCCTTCCACTCCAGACCGCCACCGAGCCCTAACCGCGTCCGCCGCCAGCCACCGCGCCCAGCCGGAGCCGCCCCGGCCGCCCGCAGACGTCCCCGCAATTCCAGTGCGCCGCAAGTACAGAAATGGGCAGCAGAGTACCCCTGTTCACGACGCGTTTTCAGTCTCCTCGCTCGACCAAACTCGACCCCGTCTTCGCCGGTACGATCACCACCTATCCCTCTTTAAATACTGTGCATTAGTTTACCTCGTTCAGCGCGTAAACCTAGGCAAAAATATCGTCCAAGTTGACAGAAAATAATAACTTTTGGGAACGCAGAAAACGACGATAAACTACCTATGTTCATAGATTCGTATCTCTCACCACAGAGATCCGATTTCGGATTTTCTTTTTCGTATGCGAAGACCACTTAACCTAGTTTATTTTCTGTCAAATATAATATTTTATTAGCTGCTGAATGTAAAAATAAATTAGGTATCACGTTGGTCCTGTGACCCAATTTTCACGCAATTCTATGACTGTTGACCAAGTCGCCAATTGGCGGTGACTTTTATAAAAGCCTTGCGCATTTTGTGCATGCTCGTCAGAATGCGACGAAACTTGCGCCACTGGACTCGTGGTATCGCGCTGGTCTTGTGACCCAATTTTTACACAATTCTGAGACAGTTGACCAAGTCGCCTATTGGCGGACCCCACGGTTGACTTTTTGGGCAAAATTGTTTTCGGCTCACCGGAATCCACATTTGGACATACCGTTGAGTTCGTACTGACATTTATAGTTTGTTTGACCTATAATTTGTCCCATTTAGAGACCTTTACCCTTGGCACGCTTTTTGGTGCAAAGTGGGCCGCTTGTGGACCCCGCTTTGACCCAAAATTACCGTTTTACCCCTGTGTCCAAATTGGACAAAAGGGTAGTATTTTTTAGCTATTTTTTTTATTCTGGGAACGTTGGTGATATTTATTTCAGCATCCGGAGACGTTCATTCTAAGACCATAGTTTATGACTCTTGGTGTTTGACATCTGGACGTTATATTTTGCAGCTCTATTGCCAGGCAAGTATACCTTGCCTTGATGTACTGTTTAAATTATAAATTATTACTTATATGTTTATATTTTATAACTGTGCGCATCCGAGAGAGACTCGGGTGCAGTCAACGAATGCGTTGACGTTAGGACTTGTGTCTGACTTAGAGTCTATTAGACCCACCTAAAGTTGTGGGGTTATTGGTATAACTCCCCAGGCCTTGACACGTATCATTACACGTCACAGAGTGAGTTCATGTAAGGACGCGTGTCTCATACTCGACTGGCCATCGGTGTGAGCAACTCGTGTAACGGTATTTAGCATTAGTTGTTTGTTTTTATAGAGACTTGCATTACAGTACGAGATGTCCACGTCGTGTTCACGACTTGTATATCTACATTGGGCGGGGAGGACGACTAGTAGGCGTATGGGACACCCACCTCCTTTATGCAGATACCGCGTTCTTCGGAGCGATACAGACGTATATATATTGCAGATACCTCATTCTTCGAAATGATAGACGTTACAGATACCACGTTCCCTAGAGTGTTGGACGTTACTTGATGATTTTGCAGATACCACACTCTAGAGAACATTGGACGTTATGCCTATGCCTACCCATACGTACCAAGATTGTCCTCAAATTGTATTCACTTAGATGGTTAGCACACCCCCTTTATTTATTTGGTATTTACTTTATGACATGCTTCTATGTATCTTGTTACGTCCCTCTGAGGACCTAGTCCCTTTCCATGTGTAGATGTTCATTAGTATTCGCAGGAGCGCAGATCCGGACAGGCTACTTATATTTCGAGGAGGTCTTCTCTTCTAGCCTCATGATTGTTAGATGTTGTACTTATATGGTATTTATCTTATTCATTTTATATTCTAGTTCGACAGTGGATTTGTTTCCATCTGACGATCATCTCTAGATACTTCATATTGAGATCTAGTTACATGGTTATTGGTTATTCATTTATATTTGATTTCTGTGGATGAGATTTAGATTATACCCTGTGACTTGTGATAGTTTTACCACTTATGAATTATTGTTCATTATACAGCGTACGCATGTATTATGGTTTCCATATATTAGAGTTGCCATATACACGCGGCTGGCTTGCTTACGTGTCCTAGTCCTACATATTTTGGGACTGGGGCTTTGTCACGACCCGCACCCGGGGTAAGGGTACTAGTCGGAAACAACGCCCAGCCTACGCCGCAGAATCGGCGGTAGAACGCTGTCTAGAAAGTCTATCTAATATAATAAACCACCAAAAGATAGTGTACTCAATCACAGAACTAAGATAGAATGAACACGAATCAGATAAGAATAGAATAGTCACAATACAACTCATGAGTCTAAAATAATACATCAATGAGTCTGAAGAAAAATACAGAAATATGCTGGAGACAAATCCAGTACAAAAGAATACTACAAAACTATAAAGCTACAACTCCAGGATCAACTGTCTCAGTTGGGATAAGTCTCTCTTGAGCCAGGGTCTCAGAATCTAAACCCACAACATCCTGGGGTCCATAATAGGTAGGGTACTCCTCAGTGTCATCTGGAAAAATATATCCAGTCAGGAAAGGAGCAGAGTACAACCCTAACAGCAGTTCTCAAATAATGATAAAAACTATGTAACAGTAAGTAGCTGTGGATAAACAAGATGCATAAATAGATACAAGAAATGTATAGACAATAAGGAAGTACTGGAAAGAAATACAATAATGAACAATATGCTGATAGAACAAGAATACTAATGACTAAGTGTGTGAGTACTAGCTTTAACATGTGATCGGCTTAGGAACTTGCACAAGAGTATAATGGCCTGGCTGATTATACGTGCGGTGTATGATCAACACTCACAAGGAACAAGACATGCACAAGGAGGGTATGATCACATATCTACACTAAAATACTCCCTACCCCGACTGGTATAATAGATCCAACCACGGTACGTTATGGCACTAGATTCCCCAAGAAGATAGCTAGTCTCCCCGAGAATCGGTGTCTGTACATGTACAAGATAACCAATGAAACAATACTTGCACCATATACACCATATACCAAGGAATAACATCTCATGACGAGATCCGGATATACCAATCCGTGTAACCATAGTGTCAAGAGAACATGTATATCTACACTAGATACAACGAACATAGAGGATATCATAAATGAGAAACTATCAGAGAATGTACTCGCCTGAAGTCCAATGAACAGTCTCACTGTCTGACTCGGTGCCTCGAAGACCTAGATATGGAATACCACATTAATACAAGGTCCCGGAAAGAGAACAAGTCAAACTAGGCAATTTCTAGGTCAATAAGTCAATTCTAAGTCAAAAGTCAACTATGGTCAACTCTAAAGTCCACTAAAGTCAAACATGGTCAAACCCAAAGTCAACCTCACAAGACATCTATAAAATAATATAGAGATAAACTACAATAATTTAGGAATCAAATTAGATTCAAAAAGAACTCACACAAAGTATACTAATAATATAATTAATATATACCCTAAAATAATATATATACAACCCAACATTTATATAAATAACATAATATATTATTACAATTATTATTCCTCACAAAACACATATATATATACATATATATATATACAATTATAATATATAATATATACATTAAATCTGTCAAAGCGTCATTGAAAAACAGTGAATAAAATAGGATTAAATCAAAACAGTTTAAATAGTGACAGTCGGGACTGTCACCGAAGGACTGTCACTGAAACCCAAATAATAAACTGCCACTGCTTTGGTTTTTGCTGACAGTTAAACTGTCGCGGAAAAGCGTCGCAGAAAAGCTGCTGTTTCCCGCTGCTGCAATTAATGACAGGTTTGTCATTAATTGCCCGAAGGCTACAGCGGCTGCTATTAGTCGGCTAATTAATGACAGTTTTTTACTGTCATTAATTCACTGTCACTAAAACAAGTTGTATATATATAATTATATATATAAAAATAGAATATATAAACAATATATATATATATATATATATATATATATATATAAACAGAATATATAAAACAGTATATATATATATATATATATATATAAACCATTAATACAAAAATGTACATATATATATTAATATACACATAAACTTATACCTTCAAATATTTAACAAAGAACATATAATTTACATGGCTAGAAGCACACCTAAAATATTTACATTAATATCCAAATAATTACATAATAATTATAAATAATATAATTACACAATTAAACATACAAATATATTTTATAAAATATTTTATGTATAAATTATATTATTTAACAAGTAGTAACATATATATTTGCATGCAAGAAAGCTACATATTATATTGTACATTATATTAGCACACCCAAAATATAGATCTATGCTACAATAATTACTATAATAAATACACAAAATAAATATTTAATATCCATATATATATACTAATTATAAATGAAGAATTGAACCACAATTAATTAGATCTATGCAAAAATACACACAATTGGATAGTATCTCACCGTATCCCACTAGATCTAGGATACGCATGCAACACGAGTCCAACACACAACCAAATGCACCCCGAAGGACACAAACAAATCACAAATAATATTTATGAACAAATTAAAGCGTCAAAAGTAGATCTATGTGTCCGTGTCAAAATACGACATGTTCAAAGCCCCGTGTCGGAGGAAAACCCCCAAATGACACGTATCACCAAATAGTTGGGATACGAACCACAAGTATCCCAATATGGACACGACACTAGCCTCAAACACAAATCTCATGTTCAATTGATCTATAGGATCAATTGACACACACAACAAAATATAAATTCGGAATTCCAACAAAATTGACACAAAAAATACCATAACTTTCTCCATGGGTCTCCTATGAACACAAAACAAAGTCCTATGGGTACTACATACATATAGGTTGATTTTACATGATTAAATCTCAGATTTAGAAGCTATTTAAATGGAAAAATCTGAATTATACCTATTGGGAGATGGATTCCCAATGAAACCTCCAATTGAGATGAACTTGCTTCCAAATTGTAGATCCTTGCTCCTCTTTGTAGATCCTTGCTTCCTTCTTCTAGATCCTTGCTTCCTCCTTCTCTAATGGTGAATTGGAAAGAATTTGGAATGAATTTGGTAGGGAATTGGATTGGGAATGGAGGGAATTTGGTAGTGGGAGAATTCTAGATCTAGATTTGGAATGAGATGAGAGGAGAGATAAATTTCCCCCCCTCTTTAATAGGCCGGCCATAGCCCCTCCCCCAAGCAATTGTAAAATGTCCAATGTACCCCTTGGGGCCTCTCATGAAGAAATAATTAAGGAAGGAAGCTTCTAGTCTAATCATTTAATTAATTTAATCCATCTCCTTAACTATGGGCTTTCTAAATGGGCCAAGTCTAACTAATTAATTCATGTTGGTCCATGGGTCCAAACTAAACTAGTTGGGTCCACTAAAATAAGTCTAAAATAATTAAATAACATCTAACAACAATTAAATAATACAACAAAAATTATTTACCATGCACAATATTTATTTAAATAGGAAATTACCAAAATACCCTTTCCTAGAAAATGTGGTAGTGACAAGTCTACCCTCCTTAAAATAATTTTGTCCTCGAAATTCAAAGACGAAAACTACCCCCAGAAAATCACAGAACAGAACTAAAAAATCACAACTAACTAATGAACAGAACATAACAATGAACAGAACATAACTAGAAATAACATACCTCAAGGTACAAACAAATATGGATAACGCTCTCGCATGTCATCCTCTCTCTCCCAGGTAGACTCCCCCGGAGAGTGATGCCTCCATGCGACGCGCACCAAAGGAATAGTCTGGTTCCTCAGCACCTTCTCTCTCCGATCCAGAATTCCAACTGGCTGCTCTGGATAGCTAAGAGTAGGGCCCACCTCTATCTCTGAGTGATCCAATACATGACTAGGATCTGCCACGTATCGTCTCAACTGTGACACATGAAACACGTTGTGCACTCCCTCCAATGCAGGTGGCAAGTCTAGTCTATAAGCAACTGCACCGACCCTCTCTAGAATAGTGAAAGGTCCAATGAATCGCGGACTAAGCTTTCCGCCTCCACCGAAGCGAATCGTGCCTCGTATCGGAGAAATCCTCAGAAACACCAAACCACCCACCTAGAACAAAATACCACCTTAAGAACTTATCTATAACAAACAACCAAGAACAAGCACACAAAATAAAATCTAAACTATACCTCAAACTCCAAGGGTCTCCGATGGCTATCGGCCCAATGCCGTTGTCTGTCCTGTGCCACTCGAAGTCTGTCTCTGATCAACTGAACCTTCTCTGCTGCATCCACAACCATCTCTGGCCCAAGCAAAACTCTCTCTCCAACATCGTCCCAAGACAAAGGAGTACGACACCTCCGACCATATAGAGCTTCAAAAGGTGACATCTCTATACTGGCCTGGTAACTGTTGTTGTAAGCAAACTCTACCAAATGGAGATGGTCCTCTCAAGAACCCCCGAAATCTAGTACACAAGTGCGCAACATATCCTCGAGAGTCTGAATAGTCCTCTCTGACTGCCCATCTGTCTGGGGATGATATGCAGTACTGAATTTGAGCTGAGTGCCCAAACTCTCCTGCAAACTCCTCCAGAAATGAGAAGTGAAACGACTATCTCGATCTGAGACTATGCTGACGGGAACTCCATGTATCCTAACGATCTGCCTCACATACATCTCTGCCAGCTTCTCCGTAGACAAACCCACCTTGAAAGGCAAAAAGTGGGCCGACTTGGTCAATCTATCAACAATGACCCAAATCGCGTCTTTCCCTCCTGGAGATCGTGGTAGTCCGGACACAAAATCCATAGTAATGTGTTCCCACTTCCACTCTGGAATGGGTAATGGCTGAAGTAAACCTCCTGGCCTCTGCCTCTCGGCTTTCACCTGCTGGCACACTAAGCATCTGGATACAAACTGTGCCACTTCCCTCTTCATGCCATACCACCACACACTCTCTCGCATATCCTGATACATCTTGTTAGCACCTGGATGTATGGAATACTGAGAGCGATGCGCTTCCTGCAATACCTCCTCGCGCAACTCCCCACTAGGCACACACAATCTAACTCCATGCCTCAAGGATCCATCCTCTGCAATAGTGAAATCATCCTCCAATCCTGCTCTCACCTGAGCTCTGATACTCCTCAAAGATACGTCATCATACTGTGCTGCCTTGATCCTATCCATCAAATCTGAATGTATCTGCAATCCCCATATCTGCATAGCACCACCCGGAACAATCACCTCAATGCCCAAGCTCTCCAAGTCCTCCAACAAATATCGATCCTGCGTCAAGAACATAGCTACCGGATACCTGCTCAAAGCATCGGCAACTACATTGGCCTTCCCAGGATGATATTGCAAAGAGATATCAAAATCCTTCATCAATTCCAACCACCGACGCTGCCTCATGTTCAACTCCTTCTGCGTGAAAACGTACTTCAAGCTTTTGTGGTCTGTGAAGATCTCCACACGCTCTCCGTACAAATAATGTTTCCACAACTTTAGGGCGAATATGACAGCTGCCAACTCCAAATCATGGGTAGGATAGTTCTTTTCATGAGGACGCAATTGCCTGGATGCATAGGCAATCACTTTCCCATGCTGCTGAAGAACACAACCTAAACCCTTTCCTGATGCATCACTATAAATAGTGAAACCTCCGGACCCTGATGGCAATGTCAAAATAGGAGCAGACGTCAACCTCTTCTTCAACTCCTCAAAAGCGGCCTGGCAATCTTCCGTCCAAACAAACTCCACATCCTTCCTTGTGAGTCTGGTCATCGGCTCGGCAATCCTCGAAAAATCTTGCACAAATTTTCTGTAGTAGCCTGCCAATCCCAAGAAACTCCTGATCTCTGCTACCGAACTCGGAGTCTTCCAAGATTCTACTACTGAAATCTTCTTCGGATCCACTGAAATACCATCACCAGTCACAACATGCCCCAAGAATTCCACCTTGTCCAAGAAAAACTCACATTTGGACAACTTTCCATACAGCTTCTCCTTCCTCAGCACATCCAACACAATCCTCAAATGCTCCTCATGTTCCTCCGGTGTCCTCGAGTATATGAGTATGTCGTCGATGAACACCACCACGAACTTGTCAAGGTACTGGTGGAACACCTTGTTCATCAAGTTCATAAATACCGCCGGTGCATTAGTCAAACCAAACGGCATCACCATAAACTCGAACTGACCATACCGAGTTCTAAAAGCAGTCTTCGGTATGTCCTCCGGCTTCACCTTCACCTGATGGTAGCCTGATCTCAAATCTATCTTAGAAAACACCTTCGTACCACTCAACTGATCAAACAGATCATCAATCCGTGGCAAAGGATACTTATTCTTGATAGTGAGATTATTCAAAGCCCTGTAATCAATGCACATACGCACTGATCCATCCTTCTTCGGTACAAACAATACCGGGGCTCCCCATGGTGAAGAACTCGATCTGATAAAACCCTTATCCTGCAATTCGTCCACCTGCTTCTTCAACTCGACCAGCTCGCTGTTGTTTACTCTATAGACATGCTGCGAAATCGGTTCTGCACCTGGCACCAAGTCTATAGAAAATTCAACATCTCGATCTGGCGGCAATCCTGGCAATTCTTCAGGAAACACATCCAAAAATTCTGCTATCAACGGATGTGGCAACTCCTTGTCTTCCACCATAGCTCCACAAATAATGCCTTCTCCCTGCTCCGCAGCTCCTCTAGCAAACTCGAACTCTGGCTCTCCTGGCGGACCAAACAAAACTCTACCTCCTCTACAATCTATGCTAGCACGGTGCCTACTCAACCAATCCATCCCGAGTACAATGTCGTAGCTCGGAAGTGGCATTACAAGTAGACACGCACTCAACTCCTGGCCTCCCAGAGTAACTCTCCGATCTTTGCAAATATTATTAACCAGGATAATGCCTCCCCCGGTCATGATCTTGCAAGTCCTAAGCAAAGACTCAGCTACCAAACCATGCTTTAGAGCAAAAGAAACAGATACAAAACTATGGGAAGCACCACTATCAAACAAAGCTAAAGCTGGAATGGAATCAAGAAGAATAGAACCTGCGATGACATCTCCGGTGGGTTCCTCCTCTTCGACTGTCATAGCAAACGCTCGTCCCTGTCGAGCACCTCCCTGCTGCTGATGCTGGACAAAACGTTGCTGCTGTGTCGGAAGCGGTCCCCTCGGTTGTGCTGCAGGTGGTCTCATCTGTGCCCTCGGAGCTGGAGCTGATCCCTGAACTGCACGACGAGGACACTCCCTCAATTGATGCCCTTCAGTACCACAATACAAACAAACTCCTAGCCTCTTTCTGCAAACTTCCCAGATGTGGCCGGGCTTCTTACAGAAGTTGCATAGAGCTTGCTGTAACTGCCTCTGCTGCTGAGGTGCCTGGTGAAAAGGCGCTCTAGCTGGAGTCTGGTTCTGCTGTGGCTGCTGGAAAGGTCTGGACTGGAAATAAGGGCGTTTGGCAGATACTGCACTGCCGTTGGCCCCCAGAAAAGAATCACGGTCTCTCTTGGTCTTCAAACCCAGATCCCGCTCAACCTTGCGTGCCTCCGCAAGTATCTCCGAGTATGTCTCATAAAAAGACGGAATGAGAATCTTCACCTCCCAGTTTAGACCCTCTCGGAAACGAATAGCTCGAACCTCCGGCTCCCTCACTAGATACTCTGCAAATCGGCTCAGCCTACCGAACTCTGCAGCGTATTCCTCCACAGACATGCTTTCCTGAATGAGACTCTCAAATTGTCTCCCCAAGTCAAGCCTGTCTATCCGGGCGAAAAACTTCTTCTTGAAAAGGTCCCTGAATACCTCCCAAGATTGTCCTGCGTCAACTAGAACCGGCTCATTCCTGAACCAGGTACGAGCGACGTCGAACAGTTGAAGTCCTACCGCCTCAACCTTCAGATCTTCAGAAAGACGGGACACCCTCATAAGACGCTCAATGTCCTCGAGCCAATCATCAGCATAGACGATGCCCTCCGTCCCTTTGAAAACCCTAGGCTCCAGTTTCTTGAAGTCCTGAATGTTGCCTGGCCGAAGCTGAGCAACCTGAGGAACAACCTGCTGCTGGACCGGAACTCCTCTCTCAACTACAGCACGAGCAAGCTGATGAGCACTCTCGATGCCCTGCCGTAGAACGTCGGTCTGCCTCTGATGTGCCTCCGACTGAGCCCTCTGTGCCTCGAGCATCTCACGAAACAGAGTAAACATCTGTGACGCCTCTGCTGGCACAGGAGGTGGAGGTGGAAGCCCCTCAGATACAGCTGGCACAGTCCTCTGAGTAGGTGGTGGACCTCCGAAAGCAGCTGACAATCTAATCACCGGAGAAGTGACTGGTGCAGGCCCTCGGGATGTCGCAGACCTCTCAGAAGCTGCTCTCCCTTGCTGTGATCTAGTCTTAGGCGGCATCCTGAGACAAAGTGTCACGACCCGCACCCGGAATTTGGGCATGAGTCGTGGGTACGTCCAGCCTACGCTACCTGGGTCTAAATGACCTCACAAAGTCACAATTAAAATAAATACATCTCAGTCTCAGTCTCAGTCTAAAGCAATAAATGCAGAAAAATAATCTAAGCATGGGCAGGCATGTTCTCCTCTAGGATAGGCACCTCCTCTGGGATTTCTGGGGTGAAATCCTCCTCTATTCCTGGACCGTAATGAGTAGGGCAAAAGTCCTCCAGGTTCTCTGAAAATGTTGTTATCCAGTCAGGATTGGAGCGAAGCACAAGCACTAACAGCAGTTTCATTAAATTGACAAAATCTATAAACAGTGTAAGAGATACAAGATGGAAATAAAAGCTAAACATGTGAAGTACTGGAGAAAATGAAATAGACAAAAGAGCATCTAGCAATGAGCAATAATAGTGAATGCTAGAACAAGTAAATCTGAATAAAGATAAACATCTAGCTAAGTGTTTGAAATATTAGTTTATCATGTGATCGGCTTGGGACTGGATCAGGCTGGTTATATATGATTAGCTATGATTCT
Source organism: Iris macrosiphon (assembly GCA_036927795.1). Lineage (NCBI taxonomy): Eukaryota > Viridiplantae > Streptophyta > Magnoliopsida > Asparagales > Iridaceae > Iris > Iris macrosiphon. Next base: position 52,089,937 of record JAYESA010000016.1, on the reverse strand, counting down.
TTTAGGTCAGGCTAACCGCATGGTTAGCTATGGTGCATATAGTGGTCAGGCTAATCATATATAACAGCTATGGAGCATATAAGTGGTCAGGCCGCACCCGACGTAAGAAGTGGGATGAGCTATGGTGCATATAAATGTTTGGATATGATCACATAATCTACTAATAGTTCCCCATCCCCCAGCTAGCACGATGGATTCCAACCACGACTCCTCGTGATGGGGATCTAGGGTGCTAACCCGTGTATCCATAGTGTCGGAATCAAGTATGAAATACACTACAATTTATAGAAGTAATCAACCATGAAAACTGTCAGAGAATGTACTCGCCTGTGGTCCTGAGCAGAATGTAAGGATCGAGGTCCAAAATGGAATCACAATGACCTATTTATGGAAATTCAATGTTAATTAATGAATTAAAAGAATAACATGTTTAACAATTTAAAAAAACGAGGTTTCTAGATCATGTCTAAGGTTTACTGGTCAATACTAGGTCCAACTAAGTCAATTGGTCTAAATTTGCCACTAACTAGTTAGCACTAGCTATTCTAGGTATTCTAAATCATACTAGGTCAATCTAGTCATTATTAGTCTTATACTAACTAATACTTAGTTAATATAGCTATACTAGATACTACTAGTGTGTATATATATATATATATATATATATATATATATATATATATATATAGTATCCTAACTATAACTCCGTATCTTAGCTTACCCTGCTAAATACCTCTAAACTTGCCAAACCTTGACTATAATTCTCTAATGAACCTTAATATCATCCTCACTGATACTCTACTCAACCCAATTTAAACACTCTGGATACCATCATTACCTCCAAACAACCGTTACATTAACCCCTCTTACTGATTCCCTGATAACCAAGTGATACACTTCAACAATGCCAAATCCCCAGCCTGCACACACCCTCTGACCACACCAACACAATCATCCTAACTATCCTGACCTCTCCCTGTTATGATTGCATCAAGTCTCCTGCAGTTGATACCTGCAACTGCAGGTATCAAGTCCAATTTGGAACTGCCTTTGATATGCAAACACTGTCTCCCTTTCTATCCTAGTCCAATACTGATATATGTAACAGTATCTTAGAAGCTCAGAGTCACCAAATTTACATTTGCAAGTTCTTCACCTGAAGGTATTTTCTCAATTCATCCAACCCAAGTACTCTGAGCACTTAACTCGAGCTCTAGACCCTGATGCTCTTCCCTGCATATCAGTGCAATTACTGATATCAATAGCCCACACTAACCTATGACAGTGGTGCACAAATGTAGTGCAAAGGAGGCACTGCACAAGTCCTCAAGGCAGCACACACTTGTGTGCTTGCCTGCAAATAGGTATTACAGTCCCAAACTCCCTCTGATTCTAGTCTCTGGTCTGAACTGATACCCAAACACCCCCAAGATCCTACTTAACTAATGCTCACCCGAGCACTCAAATCTGGAACTGATACACCTAACCTTAGCCTAAAATATTAATCAATACTTTGGTGTTGCCCTCAGGATACCAAGGTATCATAGTACTAACCCTCACTTGCACTCCAACTTGAACTCCCTTACCCAGATTCTGGCACCTGTACCTTGACTTGGTTCATCTCAATACAACATCTATATACCAACACTTCACTGCACCACACCTTCTTGATATTTGTAACCCACACCTACCATTCAAACTGCAGCAGGATCCACTGCCTACCCGAGCCCCTTTAACCCCTTCACAGGTACTCCAATTGCGTATACTGGCTTGCACATCATCCCCACACACATACATATATATGCACAGCCACAGCACAGTTTCCCCTCTAACTGAGAACACAGGCTGAAATCTATACTGAAACACACAGTACCCCACTGAAATCTGCACAGCAAGGAGTAACCACAACCCTCATACATACATATACATGTATTTCACATAGGTAACATTACACATTGACCCAGGCTTCCTAACACAATACACACAACTTATATTGACTGATACACACATTCAAAACCCATCACAGTGAACTACATCAACACACATACACAGTTTACATAGGTAATGCTGGCATGTAGTATCTGCACAGCAACACACCTAGATTACTGATACACTCTGCACTCACAGGCACTGTACACACAGGATACATCTAACCTTATGTGAGACACACACAACAACATGCCCATGTATACTGATACACCCTGAAATCTAACCCAGAATTCTCCAACCCGACTGAACAGAGAATTCTGCCCCCCCTTGACTGTGCACAGGCACAAGTTGCCCGACTGCACCCTGTTCTTCCCCAAATCTTAATGTACAAATGAATGCCCCCAACACACAATACATATATATACATATAGATTCATACATCAATTATACAGAAATTAGAATACCTAGATAAGTAAACCCTAATAGACATTTCATCAAACACAGGAAGGGCAGAAAGCCGATTTACATACAACCCCATAAATCCTCAATCAAAACCCTAAGAAATCGAGATCTAACCTACATGTAGGTGATGAATTAAATCTACATGCAACCCCTAGGGTTAGGGTTCACGAAAATTAGGGAAAACTATGTTGGTCACCAAAACCTAATCCAAAAAACCCTAAAAATCGAACTACACACAGATTTGGGGTTCCTAATGGCCATTACCATCTAAAAACAGAAATTAAAGGAATAAAACTAGAGTTTTACCTGCAGGGAAGGTTCTTCTATGAAAGTTCTTCCTTCCCGAGTTTCCTTGACCCAAGTTTCCTGATTTCCTTGCTTTGGAGGAGAAGAGAATGGAACCTAGGGTTAGGGTTTCGAATTTTTGGAGAGGGGAGATGGTTTCTCTTGTGGAGGCTAGGGTTTCTCCTGTCTATATGAATGATGGCTTTGTGAGAAGCTTCCTTTATATATAAACCTAGTTCTAGGGTTTCCTTGCACAGCTTTAGGTTTAAACCTTTATGTTAAGTCATGTAGGACCTAATAGACTCAGGTTAAGTCAGTCTAGGGTTTTGCTAGAATAGGGTTTACACATTAGGGTTGACTCACTAGGGTCTGTCCTAATGAGTTCTAGGGTTTCTACCTTAAACCAAATATCACTAATAAATATAATTAGTTTATAAAACTCAGCAAATTAATTAAATTCATAATTATTTAAAATAGCTAAATTACAGAAATACCCTTATATGGAAAAGTGGTAGTGACAAGTCTACCCTCCTAAAAGAAATTTCGTCCTCGAAATTGGACTGAACTACAACAAGGATGAAATCAGAAAAGGAAATATACCTCAAGTCTGGAAGAGATACGGGTATTGCTCGCGCATTTCGTCTTCTCTCTCCCAGGTCGACTCCCCTGGAGAGTGATGTCTCCACGCTACGCGAACCAAGGGAATAGTTTGGTTCCGCAACACCTTCTCTCTGCGGTCCAAGATTTCTACGGGCTGCTCAGGGTAGCTGAGCGTCGGACCAACCTCAATCTCCGAGTGATCAAGTACGTGACTAGGGTCGGCCACGTACCGTCTCAGCTGCGACACGTGAAACACATTATGCACTCCCTCCAATGCAGGCGGCAAGTCCAGTCTATATGCCACTGCACCTACCCTCGCCAGAATACCGAAGGGTCCGATGTAGCGTGGGCTAAGCTTCCCGCCTCTGCCAAAACGAATCGTTCCACGCGTCGGAGAAATCCGTAGGAATACTAGATTGCCAACCTAACACAAAAACAGTCTCAACACGCAGTCTAAACAAACAAACAAACACAACCAGAAAATAACAATCTATACCTGAAACTCAAGGGGTCTACGGTGGCTGTCGGCCCAATGCCGCTGTCTGTCCTGCGCCACTCGCAGTCTGTCTCTGATGAGTTTCACCTTTTCTGCTGCATCCACGACCATTTCTGGTCCTAGCAAGGCTCTCTCTCCAACGTCGTCCCACGATAGCGGTGTACGACACCTCCGTCCATAAAGAGCCTCAAATGGTGACATCTCGATGCTGGCCTGGTAGCTGTTATTGTAAGCAAACTCTACCAGGTGCAGATGATCCTCCCAAGAACCTCCGAGATCTAAAACGCAAGTGCGTAGCATATCCTCAAGAGTCTGAATAGTCCTTTCAGACTGCCCGTCTGTCTGGGGGTGATATGCGGTACTGAACTTGAGCTGAGTGCCCAAGCTAGCCTGCAGACTCCTCCAGAAATGGAAAGTAAAACGACTATCCCGATCTGAGACGATGCTCACAGGAACTCCATGAATCCTAACAATCTGTCGCACGTACATCTCTGCGAGCCTCTCTGTCGACGTGCCCACCTTGAAAGGTAAGAAATGGGCTGATTTGGTCAACCTGTCCACGATGACCCAAATCGCGTCTTTTCCTCCTGGAGAACGTGGAAGCCCTGAAACGAAATCCATGGTCACGTGCTCCCATTTCCATTCTGGAATCGGTAAAGGTTGAAGCAAACCTCCTGGCCTCTGCCGGTCTGCCTTTACCTGCTGGCACACTAGACACCGAGATACGAAGCGTGCTACCTCGCGCTTCATTCCATACCACCATACGTGCTCCCTCAAGTCTCGATACATCTTGTTGGCACCGGGATGCATCGAGTACTGAGAGCGGTGTGCCTCCTGCAAAACCTCCTCGCGCAGCTCCCCGCTAGGCACACATATCCTCGTGCCGTGCCGTAGAGAACCATCATCTGCGATAGTGAAGTCGTCCGACAATCCCATCTGAACCTGTGCTCTGATACTCCTCAGAGTCTCATCATCGTACTGCGCAGCTCTGATCCTGTCCATCAGTTCGGACTGTATCTGTAATCCCCACATCTGGATCTCAGTACCGGGAACTAACACCTCAATCTCCAAGCTTTCCAGATCAGCCAACAAATGCCTATCTGTCGTCAAGTACATAGCCATCGGATACCTGCTCAAGGCATCGGCGACTACGTTAGCCTTCCCTGGATGGTACTGCAATGAGATGTCAAAGTCCTTCATCAACTCCAACCACCTCCTCTGTCTCATGTTCAGCTCCTTCTGTGTGAATACGTACTTCAAGCTCTTGTGGTCTGTGAAGATCTCCACACGCTCTCCGTACAAGTAATGTTTCCACAGCTTTAGAGCGAAGATAACTGCTGCCAACTCTAAGTCGTGGGTGGGATAATTCTTTTTATGAGGGCGTAACTGCCTGGAAGCATAGGCAATTACCTTCCCGTGCTGCTGAAGAACACATCCCAGACCCTTCCCTGAAGCATCACTGTAGATGGTGAATCCGCCTGACCCTGATGGCAACGTCAAAATTGGGGCTGTCGTCAACCTCTTCTTCAGCTCATCAAATGCAGCCTGGCACTCCTCCGTCCACACAAAATCCACATCTTTCCTAGTCAGTCTGGTCATCGGCGCTGCAATCTTGGAGAAGTCTTGTACAAACCTCCTGTAGTATCCTGCTAGCCCGAGAAAACTCCTGATCTCAGCTACCGAACTGGGGGTAGCCCACGACTCTACTGCCTCGATCTTCTGTGGGTTAACCGAGATTCCGTCACCCGATACCACATGCCCAAGGAATTCGACCTTGTCAAGGAAGAATTCACACTTAGAGAGTTTCCCGTACAACTTCTCCCTCCTGAGAGTTTCTAAGACCAATCTCAGATGCTCTTCGTGCTCCTCCGGGGTCTTGGAATACACAAGAATATCGTCGATGAACACCACCACGAACTTGTCAAGGTACTGGTGGAACACCTTGTTCATCAAGTTCATGAATACTGCCGGTGCATTGGTTAAACCAAATGGCATCACCATGAACTCAAACTGGCCGTATCTGGTCCGAAAGGCTGTCTTTGGCGTGTCTTCTTTCTTCACCTTCACCTGGTGATAGCCTGACCTCAAATCAATCTTCGAAAACACCCTCGCCCCGCTCAACTGGTCGAAAAGATCATCTATCCTCGGCAGCGGGTACTTGTTCTTGATAGTGATATTGTTCAAAGCTCTATAATCAATGCACATGCGCACCGTGCCATCCTTCTTCGGTACGAACAATACCGGAGCTCCCCATGGTGATGAACTGGATTTGATGAAGCCTTTGTCCTGCAGCTCCTCAACTTGCTTCTTCAGTTCTGCCAGCTCGCTGTTGTTGACTCTATAGACATGTTGTGAAATGGGCTCCGCTCCTGGAACCAAGTCTATAGAGAATTCAACATCTCTGTCTGGCGGCAAGCCTGGCAATTCTTCTGGAAATACATCCAGAAACTCCGCAATTAGAGGATGTGGCAACTCCTCCTCTTCCGTCCTGGCTCCGCAAAATGTGCTCCTGCTCTGTTCCGCTGCTCCTCTGACGACCTCAAATTTCGGCTCTCCTGGTGGTCTAAACAATACTCTGCCTCTATAACAATCTATAGTAGCATGATGCCTACTCAACCAGTCCATTCCGAGTACAATATCGTACCCCGGAAGTGGCATGACAAGTAAGCTCACGCTCAACTCTCGGCCTCCTACTGACACTCTCATGTCCTTGCAGTGATCACGGACTAGGATAATACCTCCTCCAGTCATGATCTTGCAAGTCCTAGCTAATGGTTCTGTGTCTAAATGATGTCGAAGTGCATATGATACAGACACAAAACTATGGGAAGCGCCAGAATCAAATAAGGTAAATGCGGGAATACAATCGAGAAGAACCGAACCTGTGATCAAATCTCCTGCTGGCTCGATTTCCTCGACTGCCATGGCGTACGCTCGCCCCTGGGGTGCACCTCTCTGCTGCTGATGCTGGGCAAACCTCTGATTCTGCGGTGGAAGTGGTCCCCTCTGCTGTTGGCCTCCTGGTGCTGCTGGTACCCTGCCTGGTCCTCTCTGGGCGGCTGCTCCACCCTGACCTGGACGAGTCCGAATGGTAGGGCAATCCCTTAGCTGATGTGTCGTCGATCCGCAGGACAAACATGAGCCCAATCTATGCCTGCAGATATCTCTAGTATGTCCCATCTTCCCGCAGTACGCACACTGGATGGCGGGCTGAGTCTGCCTCTGCTGCTGTTGCTGAACCTGCCCTCGGGCTGGTGCCTGGTGCTGCTGGTGCTGCTGCTGGAAGGGCCTCTGCTGCTGTTGCTGAAAGTGTGGACGCTTGCCTGGTCCCGCACTGCTGTTTGCCCCTCCGGTAACATCGCGTCCCCTCTTGGGCCTGAGGTCCAAGTCGTCCTCGGCTACCTGGGCATCCATCAATATGTTCTCGAAAGTAGCAGTGCGACGTCCCGACGTGCGAGACTTGATCTCCCTTGTCAGCCCCTTTCTGAACTTCCGGGCCCTGTCCCCCGGATCTCTAATTATCGACGGCGCAAAGCGGCTCAGGCGGCTAAACTCTGCGGCATACTCATCGACGGACGAGCTCCCCTGGACTAAGTCATGGAACTGACTTTCCAAGGCTCCTAGGGCAACGTCAGGAAAGAATTTCTCCTTGAAGAGCTCCCTGAAATCCTCCCAAGTCAGTCCCCTACGCATGAGTCTCGGCTCTGTGCGAAACCATGTCAAGGCAATGTCGAACATCTGGCTGCCAGCGGCCTCGATCTTGAGCGCCTCTGGAAGCTGCGCCAAACGCAAGTTCCTCTCGATGTCCTCTAGCCAATCATCGGCGTACAGTATCCCTTCTGTCCCCTTGAACTCCCGAGGCATCATCCTCTTGAAGTCCACAATGGTGCCCGGCTTCTGTTGTTGCTGACCAGGTTGTTGCTGCTGCTGAGCGACTCTCTCCACAGCCTGGAGAGCCACTTGGTGAGCATTCTCCATGTTCACCCTCATCATCTCTGTCTGGGCCTGATGTGCCTCAGCCTGCACTCTCTGGGCCTCTGCCGACGTCCTCTGGGCATCGACCATGCCCTGTATCAAAGCGAACATCTGTGCCCCATCGACGGGCACACCTCCTGGATGCTGAGCTGGTGGTGGTGGTGGTAGCTCCGTCGTAGCTGCGGGGACCCTCTGAACAGGTGGTGGAGGACCCCCGACTGCTGCAGCCACTCCCACTTGTCCTGGAGATGTAGGAGGTGCTGCTGATGTCTGTCCGGCAGCGCGAGAGGTGGCAGACCTCTCTGTATCTGCTGCTCCGAGTCTCTGGGATCTTCTTGGCGGCATCCTGAAGACAGACCGAAAGATTCAATTAAGGCAATAGGTATGATATCAAGGAAGGACATAAAATTTCTAAAGGAATTAATCATTAAGAATAGTATCATAAGAATCAGAATTCCCTAATTGTGATTGAGCATATCCTTGGCCTAATTCCTATTTCCTAAAACAGTCTAAGACTATGACTAGACCTGCATGGGCCACCACTAAAAACGTGTCAGAGAATGTACTCGCCTGTGGTCCTGAGCAGAATGTAAGGATCGAGGTCCAAAATGGAATCACAATGACCTATTTATGGAAATTCAATGTTAATTAATGAATTAAAAGAATAACATGTTTAACAATTTAAAAAAACGAGGTTTCTAGATCATGTCTAAGGTTTACTGGTCAATACTAGGTCCAACTAAGTCAATTGGTCTAAATTTGCCACTAACTAGTTAGCACTAGCTATTCTAGGTATTCTAAATCATACTAGGTCAATCTAGTCATTATTAGTCTTATACTAACTAATACTTAGTTAATATAGCTATACTAGATACTACTAGTGTGTATATATATATATATATATATATATAGTATCCTAACTATAACTCCGTATCTTAGCTTACCCTGCTAAATACCTCTAAACTTGCCAAACCTTGACTATAATTCTCTAATGAACCTTAATATCATCCTCACTGATACTCTACTCAACCCAATTTAAACACTCTGGATACCATCATTACCTCCAAACAACCGTTACATTAACCCCTCTTACTGATTCCCTGATAACCAAGTGATACACTTCAACAATGCCAAATCCCCAGCCTGCACACACCCTCTGACCACACCAACATAATCATCCTAACTATCCTGACCTCTCCCTGTTATGATTGCATCAAGTCTCCTGCAGTTGATACCTGCAACTGCAGGTATCAAGTCCAATTTGGAACTGCCTTTGATATGCAAACACTGCCTCCCTTTCTATCCTAGTCCAATACTTATATATGTAACAGTATCTTAGAAGCTCAGAGTCACCAAATTTATATTTGCAAGTTCTTCACCTGAAAGTATTTTCTCAATTCATCCAACCCAAGTACTCTGAGCACTTAACTCGAGCTCTAGACCCTGATGCTCTTCCCTGCATATCAGTGCAATTACTGATATCAATAGCCCACACTAACCTATGACAGTGGTGCACAAATGTAGTGCAAAGGAGGCACTGCACAAGTCCTCAAGGCAGCACACACTTGTGTGCTTGCCTGCAAATAGGTATTACAGTCCCAAACTCCCTCTGATTCTAGTCTCTGGTCTGAACTGATACCCAAACACCCCCAAGATCCTACTTAACTAATGCTCACTCGAGCACTCAAATCTGGAATTGATACACCTAACCTTAGCCTAAAATATTAATCAATACTTTGGTGTTGCCCTCAGGATACCAAGGTATCATAGTACTAACCCTCACTTGCACTCCAACTTGAACTCCCTTACCCAGATTCTGGCACCTGTACCTTGACTTGGTTCATCTCAATACAACATCTATATACCAACACTTCACTGCACCACACCTTCTTGATATTTGTAACCCACACCTACCATTCAAACTGCAGCAGGATCCACTGCCTACCCGAGCCCCTTTAACCCCTTCACAGGTACTCCAATTGCGTATACTGGCTTGCACATCATCCCCACACACATACATATATATGCACAGCCACAGCACAGTTTCCCCTCTAACTGAGAACACAGGCTGAAATCTATACTGAAACACACAGTACCCCACTGAAATCTGCACAGCAAGGAGTAACCACAACCCTCATACATACATATACATGTATTTCACATAGGTAACATTACACATTGACCCAGGCTTCCTAACACAATACACACAACTTATATTGACTGATACACACATTCAAAACCCATCACAGTGAACTACATCAACACACATACACAGTTTACATAGGTAATGCTGGCATGTAGTATCTGCACAGCAACACACCTAGATTACTGATACACTCTGCACTCACAGGCACTGTACACACAGGATACATCTAACCTTATGTGAGACACACACAACAACATGCCCATGTATACTGATACACCCTGAAATCTAACCCAGAATTCTCCAACCCGACTGAACAGAGAATTCTTCCCCCCCTTGACTGTGCACAGGCACAAGTTGCCCGACTGCACCCTGTTCTTCCCCAAATCTTAATGTACAAATGAATGCCCCCAACACACAATACATATATATACATATAGATTCATACATCAATTATACAGAAATTAGAATACCTAGATAAGTAAACCCTAATAGACATTTCATCAAACACAGGAAGGGCAGAAAGCCGATTTACATACAACCCCATAAATCCTCAATCAAAACCCTAAGAAATCGAGATCTAACCTACATGTAGGTGATGAATTAAATCTACATGCAACCCCTAGGGTTAGGGTTCACGAAAATTAGGGAAAACTATGTTGGTCACCAAAACCTAATCCAAAAAACCCTAAAAATTGAACTACACACAGATTTGGGGTTCCTAATGGCCATTACCATCTAAAAACAGAAATTAAAGGAATAAAACTAGAGTTTTACCTGCAGGGAAGGTTCTTCTATGAAAGTTCTTCCTTCCCGAGTTTCCTTGACCCAAGTTTCCTGATTTCCTTGCTTTGGAGGAGAAGAGAATGGAACCTAGGGTTAGGGTTTCGAATTTTTGGAGAGGGGAGATGGTTTCTCTTGTGGAGGCTAGGGTTTCTCCTGTCTATATGAAGGATGGCTTTGTGAGAAGCTTCCTTTATATATAAACCTAGTTCTAGGGTTTCCTTGCACAGCTTTAGGTTTAAACCTTTATGTTAAGTCATGTAGGACCTAATAGACTCAGGTTAAGTCAGTCTAGGGTTTTGCTAGAATAGGGTTTACACATTAGGGTTGACTCACTAGGGTCTGTCCTAATGAGTTCTAGGGTTTCTACCTTAAACCAAATATCACTAATAAATATAATTAGTTTATAAAACTCAGCAAATTAATTAAATTCATAATTATTTAAAATAGCTAAATTACAGAAATACCCTTATATGGAAAAGTGGTAGTGACACAAAGCGAAAGAAAGAATCAATATGGTACAAGATGTAAGATATTCAAGGAAAGGACAGTTTAAGAGATCAAGTATCAACGTCAAAGGAGAATAGTTGAATCAAAAGAATTTTCCTAGATGTGATTGAGTATCTCAGCCTATATCCTATATCCTATCGCATGCTCGCAGTAGTACAACTAAGTTGTCGCACTACCACGACATCACATACTTGTGAAGCTAGACCTGCATGGGCCACCACCAAAAACGTGTCACGACCCGCACCCGGGGTAAGGGTACTAGTCGGAAATAACGCCCAGCCTACGCCGCAGAATCGGCGGTAGAACGCTGTCTAGAAAGTCTATCTAATATAATGAACCACCAAAAGATAGTGTACTCAATCACAGAACTAAGATAGAATGAACACGAATCAGATAAGAATAGAATAGTCACAATACAACTCATGAGTCTAAAATAATACATCAATGAGTCTGAAGAAAAATACAGAAATATGCTGGAGACAAATCCAGTACAAAAGAATACTCAAAACTATAAAGCTACAACTCCAGGGTCAACTGTCTCAGTTGGGATAAGTCCCTCTTGAGCCAGGGTCTCAGAATCTAAACCCACAATATCCTGGGGTCCATAATAGGTAGGGTACTCCTCAGTGTCATCTGGAAAAATATATCCAGTCAGGAAAGGAGCAGAGTACAACCCTAACAGCAGTTCTCAAATAATGATAAAAACTATGTAACAGTAAGTAGCTGTGGATAAACAAGATGCATAAATAGATACAAGAAATGTATAGACAATAAGGAAGTACTGGAAAAAAATACAATAATGAACAATATGCTGATAGAACAAGAATACTAATGACTAAGTGTGTGAGTACTAGCTTTAACATGTGATCGGCTTAGGAACTTGCACAAGAGTATAATGGCCTGGCTGATTATACGTGCGGTGTATGATCAACACTCACAAGGAACAAGACATGCACAAGGAGGGTATGATCACATATCTACACTAAAATACTCCCCACCCCGACTGGTATAATATATCCAACCATGGTACGTTATGGCACTAGATTCCCCAAGAAGATAGCTAGTCTCCCCGAGAATCGGTGTCTGTACATGTACAAGATAACCAATGAAACAATGCTTGCACCATATACACCATATACCAAGGAATAACATCTCATGACGAGATCCGGATATACCAATCCGTGTAACCATAGTGTCAAGAGAACATGTATATCTACACTAGATACAACGAACATAGAGGATATCATAAATGAGAAACTATCAGAGAATGTACTCGCCTGAAGTCCAATGAACAGTCTCACAAATGTCTGACTCGGTGCCTCGAAGACCTAGATATGGAATACCACATTAATACAAGGTCCCGGAAAGAGAACAAGTCAAACTAGGCAATTTCTAGGTCAATAAGTCAATTCTAAGTCAAAAGTCAACTATGGTCAACTCTAAAGTCCACTAAAGTCAAACATGGTCAAACCCAAAGTCAACCTCACAAGACATCTATAAAATAATATAGAGATAAACTACAATAATTTAGGAATCAAATTAGATTCAAAAAGAACTCACACAAAGTATACTAATAATATAATTAATATATACCCTAAAATAATATATATACAACCCAACATTTATATAAATAACATAATATATTATTACAATTATTATTCCTCACAAAACATATATATATATACATATATATATATACAATTATAATATATAATATATACATTAAATCTGTCAAAGCGTCATTGAAAAATAGTGAATAAAATAGGATTAAATCAAAACAGTTTAAATAGTGACAGTCGGGACTGTCACCGAAGGACTGTCACCGAAACCCAAATAATAAACTGCCACTGCTTTGGTTTTCGCTGACAGTTAAACTGTCGCAGAAAAGCGTCGCAGAAAAGCTGCTGTTTCCCGCTGCTGCAATTAATGACAGGTTTGTCATTAATTACCCGAAGGCTACAGCGGCTGCTATTAGTCGGCTAATTAATGACAGTTTTTTATTGTCATTAATTCACTGTCACTAAAACAAGTTGTATATATATAATTATATAAATAAAAACAGAATATATAAACAATATATATATATATATATAAACAGAATATATAAAACAGTATATATATATATATATATATATATATATATATATATATATAAACCATTAATACAAAAATGTACATATATATATTAATATACACATAAACTTATACCTTCAAATATTTAACAAAGAACATATAATTTACATGGCTAGAAGCACACCTAAAATATTTACATTAGTATCCAAATAATTACATAATAATTATAAATAATATAATTACACAATTAAACATACAAATATATTTTATAAAACATTTTATGTATAAATTATATTATTTAACAAGTAGTAACATATATATTTGCATGCAAGAAAGCTACATATTATATTGTACATTATATTAGCACACCCAAAATATAGATCTATGCTACAATAATTACTATAATAAATACACAAAATAAATATTTAATATCCATATATATATACTAATTATAAATGAAGAATTGAACCACAATTAATAAGATCTATGCAAAAATACACACAATTGGAGAGTATCTCACCGTATCCCACTAGATCTAGGATACGCATGCGACACGAGTCCAACACACAACCAAATGCACCCCGAAGGACACAAACAAATCACAAATAATATTTATGAACAAATTAAAGCGTCAAAAGTAGATCTATGTGTCCGTGTCAAAATACGACATGTTCAAAGTCCCGTGTCGGAGGAAAACCCCCAAATGACACGTATCACCAAATAGTTGGGATACGAACCACAAGTATCCCAATATGGACACGACACTAGCCTCAAACACAAATCTCATGTTCAATTGATCTATAGGATCAATTGACACACACAACAAAATATAAATTCGGAATTCCAACAAAATTGACACAAAAAACACCATAACTTTCTCCATGGGTCTCCTATGAACACAAAACAAAGTCCTATGGGTACTACATACATATAGGTTGATTTTACATGATTAAATCTCAGATTTAGAAGCTATTTAAATGAGAAAATCTGAATTATACCTATTGGGAGATGGATTCCCAATGAAACCTCCAATTGAGATAAACTTGCTTCCAAATTGTAGATCCTTGCTCCTCTTTGTAGATCCTTGCTTCCTTCTTCTAGATCCTTGCTTCCTCCTTCTCTAATGGTGAATTGGGAAGAATTTGGAATGAATTTGGTAGGGAATTGGATTGGGAATGGAGGGAATTTGGTAGTGGGAGAATTCTAGATCTAGATTTGGAATGAGATGAGAGGAGAGAGAAATTTCCCCCCCTCTTTAATAGGCCGGCCATAGCCCCTCCCCCAAGAAATTGTAAAATGTCCAATGTACCCCTTGGGGCCTCTCATGAAGAAATAATTAAGGAAGGAAGCTTCTACTCTAATCATTTAATTAATTTAATCCATCTCCTTAACTATGGGCTTTCTAAATGGGCCAAGTCTAACTAATTAATTCATGTTGGTCCATGGGTCCAAACTAAACTAGTTGGGTCCACTAAAATAAGTCTAAAATAATTAAATAACATCTAATAACAATTAAATAATACAACAAAAATTATTTACCATGCACAATATTTATTTAAATAGGAAATTACCAAAATACCCTTTCCTAGAAAATGTGGTAGTGACAGGCTTGACAACAACTATATGCAAACAAACATTTTTGGCTGCACTCATTATGGAGCGGGCACTACTTTTAATGTTGTGTCAGACCGGAGTATGCAACTAGGATGTATGCGCCTAGAACTTTGTCGCACGACTTAAGTCTACTTATTTTGCCATATGCTTCCAGGGTTCACTGTTTGTTCCGCATAGTTCATAGCACATAAGAACCACTATCTTTTGTATCTATCTTCCAGAGTTCACTGGTCTTTGTCGCATAGTGCATAGCGCATACGTTTTCAAAGTTTCACTGGCTTTGGGCCAAATGATGCATTGTCTTGGATTTTTCCATGCTTCTACAACCATAAAAAAAATTTAGAATTTAATAAACAGTTTAAATCAATTTCTAGTTAAAAACCTATTTCTAAATTATTAAATCCTATTTTTAATTATAGCCCATCGGATAAAGGTTAGACCGGTAAATACTAACCCAGATTCGTGCCCACATTTTAAGTTAGCCATTACAATCCTTGATTTTTCCAAGTTATATGAGATCATCTTATCATTAGCGCTTTTGTTAACCTGACCTGCACCCACTGATTAAGTTAGCTAAGACCTTTTGTTGAATCAATAAAAAAATTATATCATAGCCATTGGATCAAGTTATGTTGACCCGACCCGTACTAAACTCAGGATGGACCCGTCCCTACCGACTCACCATGTATCACTAAATCCTAGCTATTAGGATTGGGCGCTCGCCACACTCCGAGGTATTCTCTATATAGGTTGGGAACCCCACTAAACACTAATATATATTTCCCTTCCCAACTAGGTAGAGGAGCTCGTCATTTCGATGATCCTCCAACAATACTCAAATTTTCCCTTCGACAAAACCTTCATGAGCATATTCACTCCGTTGTCATCTGTATGAACCTTCTCAAGCGCGCATCCTTCATCTCTAGCACGTATCATATCTAATTATATTGAGTTGCAATATGCTTGGGCCAATTACGATGTCGAGTTTTTTCTAAGGTGAATATCATTTTGGTTATTGCAAAACAAAATGTACTACTCTTGCTTATGGCCCATTTTTTGTAACTTCTTAATCCATAATAACTCCTTGCAAGTCTCTATCGTCACAATGAATTATGCCTCTATCGTAGACAAGGAAATACACTTCTATAACCATAACTGGTATGAAACCGCTCCACCAACAAACATTATAACATAGCCCAAATTAATCTCCTGGTATCCACATGCCCAGCCATGCATATCAACGTCAGTATAACCAACCAGCTTCGGCTCACCACTCCCTAATGAAAGCTTTGAATCAGTAGTGTCATGAAGATAACAAAGGATCAATTTGATCGTCCTCCAATGTATCCTTCCTAGATTAGAACGATACCTGATAACCATAGCAACTACATGAGCAATATCTGGCCTTGTACACACCATAACATACATGAGACTCCCCACTGCTGAAATATATTAAGATCGCTCCATATATGCATTTTGTCCTCGGTTGATGGACTCTGCTCCGTAGCGAGCTTAAAGTGAGCTATAAGAGAGGTGCTCACTTTCTTCGACCCATCCATCTCGAAAGCTGAAGTACTAGATAAATGTACTTATCTTGGTCCAACCAAAGCAACTTGGACTCTCTCTATCTTGATTGTTTTCCATCCCAAGAATAGTCTTCGTGTGTCCAAATGCTTTATAGTAAAAGTCACCCAGTTGGCACTTCAACTTCGCTATCCTGGTAGCATTTTGACCCACTAATAACATATTATTAACATAGAGAAATAAAATAACAAAATCATCCTGGGCAAAATATTTCATAAATACACAATAGTCCGACATCATATATACATAATCATGCTTTCCTATAAATGACTTAAACTTTATGTACCACTCTTATAAAGCCTGCTTTAGACTATACCGACTCTTCTTCAACCGACAGACCAAATGTGACTTGTCATTATCATAAAATCCCTCAGGTTCCACTATGTATAATTTTTTCTCTAAATCATTATGGAGGACCATCTTAATATCTATCTACTCAATATCCAATCAAAACTGGATGCTAAACTTAGCACCACCAGGATAGACGATAACTTGACGATCAGCGAGAAGATTTCATAAAAAATACAAGCCCTTCCACTGATTGTAGCTTTTGACTACCAACCTCTCCTTATATCTAGGACGAGTAGCATCTTTTGTCTTCTTCAATCTGAACACCCATCAATTCTTCAAAGCGTTCTTGTTCTTTGGCAACAACACCAGCTCATAAGTAGAGTTTGCCTGTAACAAACTCATCTTCTCCTATATGGCTTGCATCTACTCATGTTTGGATTCATCTTCCATCACCTCTGCCAAACTTTTGGGTTCTCTTCCGTTAGTCTATAATGCATACTCATCTAGCAAGAACCTCGTGGATGGTCGATGATCTCTTGTGCTCCTCTTTAGAGAAACCTCTCGTGCTGGTTGTGTACTGACATCCTCATTCCCTTCAGGAACTATCTCCTCGACATACTCATGCTCCATAGTGTCACCCTTATCACCATCCGCAGGTTGATGTCCAAGTGTCACGACCCGCTCGTACGAGTACGTGGTCAAGCTCAACCTATACCGCAGTATCGGAGGTAGTACTTTGTCTGTACCTCCATGATCATAAATATAATATATCTACAATATTGCATAAACAATTCCATAATATACCCATCCACAAATATATTAACAAATCTATAAGTCACCAAACAATTAACTTATTCACAACATTTAACGGTAGAAAGAGAGAATCAAATATTGTTGGCATCTACTTAACAGTATTCCAGGTCAAGGCTAAATATATACAAGTCCACTAGAAATTTAGTTAATTAATAAATGTCTAAATGGCTAAAAAGGAACCATAGGTCCAACACTAGTAATAACAAATAATGTCTAAGTGTCCAAGTCTAAAATAATGTTTCGGGAACAAACCCGCTGAAAGAAAATAACTACTAAACTAGTGTCCCCATCTTGAGTGGGATCCACATACTCTAAATGCTCACCTATATGACCCTTCGAAGGCCTATCGTGTGTAGGGTACATGTAATCCTCTAAAGCTGTAACGTAAATATTTTCAGTCAGGAGTGAGCAAAGTAAACTCAAATAGTAAGTTGTAACATGATGATACATGGAAACTAGTAACATGTACACAAAAGTGATCAATATGCTAGTATATATAACAAAAATGATAACTCAAAGTAAAAAATAAGTCGTGTAACATGTGACACTTGGAATACTAAGTTCGACATGTAGAACTATTAGGACAACATGACTCATCGGTACGTGTGGTGCACCAACTGCTATCATTCAAGTAGGTAAAGGGATATATATTATAAAATACATCATAGGGTATAGCATAATGGTTATCATTCAAGTTATCGTCCACAACCTTACTTCGTACTTCCCCTCCGGACTATAATAAAATTTTAAGAGTAGTTATGTAATTTTAACAAGTAACAGGATGATTCAAGTAAAGATTCATGTAGTGATTCGAGTAGTGCTACAAGTGATCATGCATAAAATAAGTAATAAAATCGTGTCATAATTATGGTGATCTAAAATTGAACAACAACATGAAACAAGAAATACAAACATGAACAAGAATATGAAACATGGATATGTACACATTAATAATCATTGTAAAGGTGAAAATAGCTAAGAATAGTTGCCTGGATACCTTATGTAGTTCAGATCACAATCGACATCTATTCCTCAACAAAACCCACTATATGACCAAAAAACCAGCAATTAATTCGTCCCACAATTCCACAAAAAATATGAATTAAGTTACTTATAGGAATTACTAAAATAGACCTAGTTGATTAGCCTATAGAAGTTATTCAATATTTTAGGATTTCACTATTCCATCCTAAGAATTTCTATTAGGTGTGAATGTAATAGTCTTAGAACAAAAGATACAACTTTGTTTTACCTATGTTTAAGGTGTATGAGGCTTACAAACCGATGCCAAATTTTAGGTCAAAATTTTTCTGTCAAAAAACCAGACTTTATCAGTATAGAATTAAGGACTTATTGACACAGTCTCAACGGTATGCTCAGAATCACTGTTCGAGTTCGTATGAGAATTATAAGACCATTTTAAGGAGATTTGACAAGAGTATATAATTGCGACAAAATTCTAGATTTTCTGGAGTTCTGATCTAACACAAGTTCGAATTAAGGTTGAAAATTTATATAATAAACTATAATATGTCAGTATTCAGGGACAATTTACGGATCTTAGATTTATAAAGTTATAATTTCTGTAAGAAACTGCGCACAGATTGGCGATGTAGCAAATTAAAAGGGGAAAATAAAATACTAAGAGTTAATCTAAATTCAATTAAAAATATGAATTAAATATTAAAATCTTAATAAAATTTCCTACAAAATTTTATCTGGAGATGACTTCGAGAAGGGGGTGAAAACTTTCTTGGAATTCGCCTATAGGCTGTAGGTACTCAAGAAGAAAATGTGGTTTTGGATTTTAAGTTTTTTCGAGATAATAAAATTCTTATATATAATACATATGCCACAGCCGCTTTCCTAGCCGGCTAAGGACTGGGAATCCAATGACTAATTGGATTCCCACCAAAATCCTAAGGCTAATATGCTGTCACACCATCCCTGACAACGAGTTGAGTTTGGTTGCGTCGACTTGGGCTACCCCCCGGCTCACAGACGCAACGGGTGCTCCCCCCTCTCTGTCAGCGATGACAAGTGGGACCTCTCTTATGCTAGCACTGACTCACTGTGGGCCCCCTGTCCAGATGTAAACTAGGTAGGGAAGGCTAGGTTCATTTGAATTTGAATTTTTATTATTTTCTTTTCTAATTCTAGTTTTGTTAATTAGTAATATCTTAGTTAATTCATAATAATTCTAATTTATTTCTAAAAATTCCAAAACTTTACCGATAATTATATTACTTTATTCTAGGTGTACAAGCCAAATATGAGTAAAATATTCTATAGAATTTTTCCTAGGAAATTTCTCAATAATATATATATAAGTTTAATTATTAAAATAATTCATTTTCTTATTGTAATAATTAACATTAAATTCAAAAACTTATGAAAAAAAAATCTAAGGCCTAGTATAGGATTAAATGAACCAATTTTTAGAGTTTGGTGTCAAACTAATTTCGTAGCTACTCACAATAATTCCTACAGTTTGTTAATTTTACCATTTTTTCCAATATGAAATATTCTAATGATTTTAAAATTATTCTATGAGTTCTAGGTCAACCATAAATCATTAATGAGAGTTATTCTATGATCCAAAAGTGTTAGGTTCGAGTCTTGACTGATCATTACTTGATTACATGCTTAGGAACGTCGTTCCGGTGTCCTCGAAACATAAAATTACTACTCTTCCCCATTTCATAATTTGTTTATATTTTATTTAGGGTTTCCCGATTCAAAATAAGGTTCTAAAATTTTCTTAATCCTCAATTAGGATTTTTAGAGTAGCAGATTCTATAAGGTACCCCCTTTAAATATTTCTGTCCTAAAAAAATTAAAGCAACCTAGTTTTCGAAAACAACATGTTGGAGTGGGTGAGGTTCCCAACCTATGTGGAGAATATCCCGGAGTGCGACGAGCGTCGTCTGTGTGTTAGAAAAGCTCGGGGAGGCGACGGAGGCCATTCGAGATATCAGAGAATCTCGGGAGCAGCAAACATGAGAGTGGAGGGGTGCTGGAAATAAGCCTACTGAGTTCGGACCAAACTCGGTCCCCCAGGCCGAGTTTGGGCCGAACTCGGTCAGGGTGCTCTAGAATCTCCAAAAAATGGTTGTCTTCATTTACTCAAAAATACCAACTCGGACCGAATTTGGTCCGAGTTCGGTCAGCGGGTTGAACAATTTTTTTGAGGTATTTTATACACCTTTGGATCGTATTCTACGGTCCATGTTGGTTACGGGAGTGTGGTGTATAAGTTATTTCCTAACCCTAACACATGCAACAAAAAGAAAAAAAGGAGACAAGAGTGCTTGTGCAACTTTGGGAAGAAGAAAAAAAGGATTGAAAGCCGTTTAGGAGGAGGAGATCAATTTTGGGTAATTTTTATTGTCTTCTATCTTTGGGGTGTAATCTATTTTTTATTCCTAAGCGTTGTGGTGATCTGTATTGGATCGGGAAGAGCTTGTAGAGGGTGTATTCTCTTTATTCCATTAGTGGAGGTTCTTCAAGGTTGGACTCCGATCGTCCCGTAGTTTTTTCTATCTGGGTTTTTCACGTAAAAATTTATGTGTCTGCGATTTGTGTTTGGTATTTTTGGGTTTGTGCATTTTGCTTGGTTCTCTCACAGGTACTCTTTGGTTTGGGGAACGGTTTATGCCCTTTCATTCTCAGCAAAGTGGTATTAGAACCAGGTTCTAGAATTTTAGAAGGGTGTCAGGTTTGACAGGCAAACCAGGAAGGAAAGATGGAAGCGAAGCCAGTGAGCATGGTAAACCTGAACGGTACCAACTATTATTATTGGCAGTGCAAGATAAAAAATTTATTGTTTGTCAAGAAGCTGCATCTTCCAGTATTTGCATCCGAGAAGCCCAGTGACAAATTCGAAGATGACTAGAAGTTTGAGCATATACAGGTGTGTGGATATATCAGACAATTCGTTAACGAGAACATGAACAATCACTTTTCTAATATTGAGCATGCGAAGACGCTGTGGAATAAGATAAAATCATTGTATGCGAAGAAGACCAGGGTAAATAAATTATTCCTGATCCGGATGATGATAGGTTTGTTGTACAAGGATGGGGCATCCATTATGGATCACTTGAGTGAGTTCTAGGGCGTGGTAGAATAGCTATCTTAGATGAGAGTCAAGTTCGACAATGAGGTTCAGGGACTATGGTTGATGTGTACATTGCTAGACTCGTGGGAGACCGTACGAGTATCTATGATCGCTTCTACTCCGAAAGGTGTGGTCATACTAGAGTTTGCCAAGACGGGGTTCTGAATGAAGAAATACGGAGACGTTCTCAGGGCAATTCATCCAAATCCCACTAAGAAGCATTAGTTTTAGAGAGTCGCGAAAGGGGTAAAAGTAGGGGTCCAGGCGGTGGCAGAGAATAAACCAGGGGAATGTCCAAGGGTCGGTACAAGGACTCAGAGTATTTCTATTATGGCAAGAAGGGCCATATCAAGAGAAACTATTTCGTTTAGAAGAGAGAGAAGAATGGCGACAAGGGGAAGCAAAGTGAGAATACTACAACGGCGGCCTCAGCACATGGAGGTGATCTGATCATTGTAGGTGATGAGATAGTCATGAACCTCGCCTGTGATGACAACTCTTAGCTGGTGGACTCAGGTGCTTCAGCACACGTATCTCAAAACAGGGCACTATTTGCTACTTATACAATTAGCGAATATGGAGTGTTAAAGATTGGCAACGAAGATGTGTCAAAGGCTATTACTATTAGAGATATGCATTTGAGGATAAAGACGGGTACGGTTCTGTCACTACCACATATTCTAGGAAAGGGTATTTTAGTCATTTCATAATTAATTAAATATTATGCATGATGAATAATTATTTATTATATTATTTAATTATTATTAGATGTTAGTTTATTATTTTGGACTTGTGTTAGTAGACCTAACTAGTTTAGATTAGATCCATGGACCAACATTTATGATTAGTTAGAATTGAGCCCAACTAGAAGCCCATTCATTAGGAGGATGATTAGTTTAATTAAAACCATTAGACGAGAACCTTCCCTCCTTAATTATTTTTTATGAGATGCCCCAAGGGGTATAATGGACATAGTACTTGAGGAAGGGACAAGGGGGCCGGCCTATTAAAAGAGGGAGGAAAAGTTTTTCTCTCCTCTTTTTATTTCAAATATAGATCTAGAATTTTTCTCAACCAAATTTCTTCATTCCTACATTAATTTCCTACCAAATTTTATCCCAATTCCTTCCAAAATCACCATTGGAGGCTAGTAGAGCAAGGATCTAGAAGAAGAAAGCAAGGATCTACAAAGAGGACCAAGGATCTACAAGTTTGAGGCCAATTTTATCAAATTTGGAGGTTGCATTGGGAATCCATCTCCCAATAGGTATAATTTAGTTTTTTTCTCTTTAATTAGGTTCTAAATCTTAGATTTAACCATAAAAAATTAACCCATATGCATAGGCTACCCATAGGATTTGGAATTGAGTTCATAGGAGGCATATTGAGAAAGTTATAGTACTTCTTATGTCAATTTTGGGAGAATTTTGAGATTGACACTTGTTGTGTTTGTCAATTGGTCCTATAGATCAAATTGGCATGTGTTTATGTGTTTGTGGCTAGTGTCGTATCCACAATTGGGTACGTATAGGTCATATTCCAACAAATTGGTGATATGTATTGATTTGGGGGTTTTCCTCCGACACGGGACTTTGTGCATGTCATATTTTGACACGGACACGTAGATATATGTTTGTCTCTTCATATTATTCATAAATAGTATATTATACTTGCTTGTGTCCTTTGAGGTACGTTTGGTTGTGTGGTGGACTCATGTCGCAAGCGTATCATAGATCTAGTGTGATACGGGTGCGATACACTCCACGTGTTTGTTGCATTTTAATTCTAGATCCAATTTTCAATGTTCTTAATTATTGGTAATATATGTATACATATGTATATAGACATAGTGTATTGTATATGTATAAGTATATATAATTATATGATACCATATAGTTATGTATGTATATAACTATGTGATTATATATATATATATATATATATATATATATATATATATATATATATATATATATATATATATATATATATATAGTTATGGATATATAGATATACATGTATGATGTATATATATATTATGTGTATGATGCTACTATATCTATAAGTATATATGAGAGGATGTGATGTATCTACCTATATGTATATATGTAAGTTGAAACATATATATGTATGTGTGCATGATTATATATATTGTATATGATATGGGAAGTTCACTTGAACATATATATATATATATATATATATATATATATATATATATATATATATATATATATATATATATATATATATATATATATATATATACGTATAAGGTTGTGTGTGCAAGAGGGGGGAGAGACTCGATAAGAAGCAGCAGCAGCAGCTTAGAACAGCAGCAGCAGCAGCTTAAAGAAGCAGCAGCAACAACAGCAGCTTAGAGAGAAGCATCAGCAGCAGCAGCTTAGAGAAGCCAGCAGCAGCAGCTTAGAGAAGCAGCAGCAGCTTAGAGAAGCAGCAGCAGCCGCAGCTTAGAGCAGCAGCAGCAACAACTTAGAGAAGCAGGGGCAGCAGCAAGTTACAGAGTTAGGTAGTGGTTAGTTAGTTAAGTGATAGCTAGTTCTAGTAATTAGTTATCCACTTAGTTATCTAGTTAGTATTGGTTAACATTGGCTATTAGCTAGTTGATAGATTAAGTTACCTAATTTAGGTAACAGCTATATGTCTATACTTATGATTGATTAGTGATATATATATATATATATATATATATATATATATATATATATATATATATATATAAGTTATCTATATAGTGTAGATATGAGTACATTTGTATACGTATTAGTAGCGAGTGATTAGTTTGGTAGTTGGTGTTCAATATTCATGTTAGTATATATTAGTAGTTTTTATTGGATTAATATATATATACCTATTAGTATATAGTTAATGTTGGGTAGTGAGCTATGAGTGAGGTTGCATTACCTTGAGATACCAAGGTAAGTGTCAAGGTATTCAGGATACTCAAGGTATTGGGTTTGGGTACCAAGATGGGGGTTTAATAGTGCAATATCGAGTTGGTTCAAACCAAGGTATCGATTTAATAATTATAATTAGGATTAGTATATTTAATATTGTTTAGATATGCATATATGCTATTTCATATATTTTGTTTGCGTATCCTGAGATACGGTATCTTAGTATCCTAGACTTAGCTTGTATGACCTAGTTCATAAGTGTATGAACCCAATATCATAGAGATAGACTCATGCAACCTAGAAATAGGTAGTTTGACCAAGTTTGACCAATTTGACTTAGTGTTGACCTAGGTTGACTTAGAAATGGCTCTTTGACCTAGATGCTTACTAGTTTAACTTATTTTTATTCCAAAATCTTTTATTGATGTTATATTCCCTATTTAGTTCCTTGAGGCACCGTACCAGACATCTGTGATACTATTCATCGGACTTCGGGCGAGTACATTCTCTGATAGTTTCTTATTTATGATATCCTATATGTTCATTGTATCTAGTATAGATATTCATGATTTCTTGACACGATGGTTACACGAATTGGTATATTCGGATTTTGTCATGAGATGTTATTCCTTGGTATATATGGTGTATCTTGTGCAAGCCTTATTTTATTGTTCTTCTTGTATATGTACAAACACTGATTCTCGAGAAGAGTCGCTATCTTCTTAGAGAATCCTGTGCCATAGTGTACCATGGTTGGATCCACTATACCAGTCGGGGTTGGAGAGTATGTAGTGTAGATATATGATCATACCCTCCTTGTATCATGTCTTGTTCATTGAATAGTGTTAATCATACACCGCACGTATGATTAGCCAGGCCATATATCTTGTATCAAGTTCCCAAGCAGATCACATGTTAAAGCTGGTACTCACTCACTTAGTCATTAGTATTCTTGTTCATTACTATATTGTATGATCTTGTATTTATTTTTGGTATTTTCTTTATTGTATATCTCTTATATCTATTCTTGTATCTTGTATATTCATATCTATTTACTGTTACATAGTTTATATCATTGATTAGAACTGCTGTTAGAGATGTACTCTGCTTCTTTCCTGACTGGATATATTTTTCCCAGATGACACTAAGGAGTGGTACCCTACACATTATGGGCCTCAAGATGTTGTGGGCTTAGAGTCAGAGACCCTGGCTCAGGAGGGACTCATCCCGACTGAGACATATAACTCGCGACTTGTAGCTTCTTAATATTCTCTTGTACTGGATTTGTCTCCAGCTTATTGTTTAGTATTTCTTCAGACTCATTGATGTTATTATTTTTGACTCATGAGTTATATTGTGACTATTCTATTCTTTATCATATTCATTTTATTCTCCATCTTAGATCTGTGATTGAGTATATTAATATTGTTGGTGGCTTACAATATTGCTAGATAAATTACCCAAACAATATTTCACCGCCGATTCTGTGGCATAGGCTGGGCATTATTCTCGACTTGTATCCCTACACCGGGTACAGGTCGTGACAGGTTCTTGTTCTCAAAGATGTCCGTCATGTCCCTGATATCCGTTTCAACCTGGTATGAGTTAGAAGATTGGATGATGAGGACTTCTTCAATCTCTTCGGGAATGATCAGTAGAAGCTTTCCAGAGGTTCGATGGTGATTGCCAAAGGAAGAAAGAGGTCCGGACTCTACTATATGGAAGGAAGCACAAATGGGACATAGGAGGTGAACGCAACTACTGATTTGTCTACCGAGTTATGGCACAGGAGGCTCAGTCGTACCAGTGAGAAGGGGATGAGTTACTTGGTGAACAGGAAGGTGATTCCAGGGCTAAAGTCTAGAAAGTTGGAGAGATGCATACACTATTTGGCAGGAAAGCAAAATATGGTGTCTTTTCAAAGTTACCCAAGTTCAAGGAAGCCAGCATTGCTCGAGTTGATTCACTCGGATGTCTGTAGTCCTATGAAGGTAAAATCCATTGGTGGTGCTTCTTATTTTGTACATTTTATTGATAATTATTCCAGGAAGGTTTGGATATATTCCTTATAGACCAAGGATCAGGTGCTGCCCACTTTCAAAGAGTTTCAAGCCTCTGTTGAAAGGAAGACAAGCAATAAGCTGCTTTATGTTCGGTTAGACAATGGAGAAGACAAGCAAGAAGCTACATGAACAGGACGTTGATGGAGAGGGTGCGATATTTAATGTTAGAAGCAAACTTTCTAGGCAGCTATTGGGGTGAGGATCTTTTCATTGCTGCTTACATTACTAATTTATCTCCTATTTCTTCTTTGTAGGGTGATGTGCCTGACAAATTATGGTACGACAAAGAGCCGTCATACAATTGCTTGTGAGTGTTTGGTTGTAAATACTTTGTATATGTATTAAAGGATGAGAGATCCAAAATTGAGCCGAAGATAAGGTGGTGCTTCTTTGTCGGCTACGTTCGGGATGAGTTTGGCTATAGACTCTACGACCCAGTAGGAAAAAAGCTCTACAGAAGCAGGGACATGGTATTCGTCGAGGATCTGACCATGACCAACACTCAGGATTCTGAGATGCCTTCTGAGGCTAAGGAATTGTCCGAGTTAGAGTCATTTTGCTTCGACCAGTTTTCAGAGGATATCACAGAGGATCCAGCTATGGGGAGCTAGTACATGGAGTTGCTCCCAACCTTAATCATCATCCTGCTGATGGTGGTTAGCGTGACCCTCAGGAGGATGAGCATGCCGAGGAGGCAGTTCCTCAAGGGGAGGAGGTTATTGATATACAACCAACACCAATAGTTCCGTTGAGGAGGAGCGACAGAGAGCGTCGACCATCTAAGAGATACTCACCGGGTGAGTATGTGCTACTGACTGACGGGGGAGAGTCCGAAAGTTTTGTATAGGCTATAAAAGAGGAACACAAGTAGGAGTGGATTTAGGCTATGCAGGAGAAGATAATTTTCTTACAGACCAACTCTACTTATGATCTGGTGCGGTTGCCAAAGGACAAGAAGGTTTTAAAAAATTCATAGGTATTCAGAGTGAAGCAGACAGATGATGCAACTCGCCCTCGATACAAAGCAATGCTGGTAGTTAAAGGCTACAATCAGCGGAAGGACATGGATTACGATAAGATATTTTTGCCAGTCGTCAAGCAGTCGTCTATTCGGGTAGTTCTAGCATTGCCAGGCAGTTTCAACTTGGAGGTTAAGCAGATGGACGAGAAGATGACATTCGTCCATGGTGATCTTGAGGAGGAGCTGTACATGGAGCATCCAGAGGAATTCTGTGAGAAAGGCAAGTTACAATGGTGCAGGAAGTTTGAGTCATTTATGGGGGAGCATGGTTATACATGGACGACGTTGGACCACTGTGTGTTTGTGAGGTACTTTTTCAAGGATGATTTCATCATTTTACTGCTTTATGTTGATGATATGTTATTGGTGGATCAGAATGCCACTGGGATAGCGGAGTTGAAGCACCAACTGGGTGCGACCTTCTCTATGAAGGATTTGGATATAACGAAGACTATTTTTGGGATGGAGATCAGCCGAGAGAGATAGAGAGAGAGAGAGAGTCCAAACTTTTACACTTATCCCAAAAGAAATATATTCACTGGGTACTTCAGCATTTTGGGATGGATGGGTTAAAGAAAGTGAGTTGCCCCTTTGCAACTCACTTTAATTTTACTGAGGAGCAGTTTTCATCTATCGAGGACGAGAAGGAAGATATGGGGCGGGTTCCATATGCCTCAACTGTGAGAAGTCTTATGTATATTATGGTGTGTACGAGACAAGATATTGCTCACGTAGTTGGCACAGTTAGCAGGTATATTTCTAATCCTGGAAGGATACATTGGAGTACGGTCAAGTCGATCCTACGATACCTTCAGGACACTGCCGATTGGAGACTTTCATTTGGTGGTGACGAACGAAAGCTGGTTGGGTATACCGACGCTGATATGACTGGAGATGTAGACGTGAGGCGATCAACTTAAAGGACCGTGAGGCAACTCTAGAGGGGGGAGGGGGGTAAATAGAGTACAACAGAATAATCTACCCAATTTAAGATTATCGAAAAGAAGACAGTTGATAACTAACAGTGTATATAAAGACAATAAATTTAAGCAGTAAAGTAGAGAGAGAAAGCAAACACATACCAAGATGTATACTAGTTTTTCTCTAAGAGGACTAGTCCAGTCCTGAGAACTCAAGCTCAAAGTTTCTCCACTATAATCACTGATAGTGAATCACAAGCTTTGATCCGAAGGCTTGCCACTTCTTTACACCATAAGTTTTGATCCGAAGTCTCGCAACTTCACAGCTTAGAGAGAGAAAAAGAATAACTGATCGAACAAAGCTCTTTACAACTCAGAAGACTTCTAGACCGAGATCGCACTTGGAACTAGGAAGGCTAGGGAGTAACTCTTTGGGATAAGAAAGTTAAGGCTTAGAGGTTTGCTCACAATAAGATAGAAGACTTAAGAATAGTTGAGTTGGTTGTGTGAGTAAGAACGAGAATTTGAATCATATTTATAGGTTGTAGGCAAACAGAATTCGGTTAGAATTTGGTCATGGTTTAATTCAAATTTCCAACCGTTGGGCCAAGAAATCAGGTGCTATTGAACTGGTTGATTTTATACCAAAAGGGTAACCGATTTTGGTACAATTTCGGCCCGAGTTCGGTCTCCTAGTATGGTAGACTTTGTAAATGAATATGGCCTGATTTGGTGGATATGTTCTTTGGTTTATTTCAGTGGACTAGGTATCTAGTTTATAGGTTCTTGGTTTTGCCAGTGTGACTCAGCGTACATAAGTCCTAGACTCAAATAAATAAAAGATTATATTTGAATGGACGCAATACAGATGACATGCAATAACAATGTTGAGGATTCAGATATGACATATCAATGCATGGTTTAGTTAACTATCAAATTCAAGTTGACTGAGACCAGATGGGCTAACAATCTCTCCCATTTTGATAATTGACAAACTATGAATGATTCTGCAAGTCTTGATATGCAAGGCTCCCCCGTAACTGTGGAGCAGTTGATATGCTGAAGACAATGTCTGTCAAGTATCGTCTTGTATGCTAGTATCATGTATTCTTTCTCTCCCGTTGTTATTTGATCGAAATGGCATGCTCTCCCAAAATCGATGAAATAACAAAAAAAATAAGAGAGTAAAGAGTATACAGGATAATATATATAATGACAAAAGAATTTTTTTGCTTTTAAATGTTTATTCATTTGAAAGAAAACATACAAAAGTGGATGTGTAATAGAAACATCATAGTAGATCATCTCAAAGTGAACTTTTTAACATTCAAATCAATTGAGTAACTAGTTCTCATTTTTTTTATCTTCATCATCTGGTTTAAGTATTTGTTTGGATCAAAGAAGGCATCAGCTGGATCCAAATATCGCTGAACATATGGGTGATCAATACAAAATCCTTGTTGATTTGGTTTCTAGAGAATCAGAAAAGGTCCGGCTGGGTGCTTCGATAGGGTGTACTGAATGTCTATCAAAGTGTTGCCAAGAGCTTAAGTCTGAAGAGTTTAGCGATGATCAGTAGTACGATTGCGTATATCTTCTTGGTGGAAGCGATCATGCAAAAGAGTGAAAATATACTCCAAGGTTTGCGGTTGTTCATCAACAGGAGGGACAGAATCAAC
Organism: Iris macrosiphon; assembly: GCA_036927795.1. Taxonomy (NCBI): domain Eukaryota; kingdom Viridiplantae; phylum Streptophyta; class Magnoliopsida; order Asparagales; family Iridaceae; genus Iris; species Iris macrosiphon. The sequence continues at coordinate 52,059,658 of JAYESA010000016.1, read as the reverse complement.
AGGATGAGTGTTGGAGTTTGATGATGAGTTATAAGGAAAAAGCATAGTTGGCTCAATTCTCCGAATTCGATTGAGGTACAAAGGTTCCTCAAGATTTGGACAAGTAACCAAAGGAATATCGAAATAGCTAAAAATGGTTGGCAATTACATAGCGTATAGTAGTGGACGCCCTTTTTTGCGATATTGAACCATTTGAGATAAGATGGTCTGTGGAATATTGAAGTTAATACCGAAATACAAATGATATAAAGCTGGCATTTCTAGATAAGAGACCTTATCAAAGTAAGTCTTCTTAGGTAGAAAAGTTGAAAAGATAATGCGATATATTTCAAAGAAGTGACCATTCAAATAACTAGCATAAAATTTACCAGGTGGACATTCAAGAGGGTGACAAAGGATATTTTTGAAAGAATCTAGGGTTAAGTCACGATCAAATTGAACTTGCGTGATATTGACTGAGGGTTGTCCATCAGCGGGAATGTGTAGGATTTTACCCGTCATCTGCATCGAATTCAATTGAAATACCATGAAATCTAGATAAAATAGTGTCATATTCATATGTTAAGTTATAATAGAACATTTGAATATCATTGGTGTAAATGTTGGCACGGGTTGGAACAAATTCTTTAAGTTGAAGTTTCTGAAAAGTAGGTAGATAGTCTTTGTGTTGAGAAGTAAAATCAATAGGATGGCCAAAACAGATGTGTCTTTTGGAGAAATAATTAAACCAATCATTTAAAATTTTGAGGCAAATTCACCTATGTTTGGCATAATGGGACAGAAAAGAGAGTCGGAAAAAAAATCTTGTTTCCTTTTAGGGGCCATTTGGAGAGGATATAGGAGGAAAAGCTAAGGTTATTTGTGGAGGAGTAAAGATTTTTGTTCGTCTGAATTAATGAGCAGCGAAATGATCAATATATAGAGTAGCAAAAATATAAATTAGGAAGAGAATTAAATGACATAGCATATTCTGGAATTAAACTAACCGAGTTTGGTCTAAGCTCGGCCTGAGTTCGGTCCGAATTTTGTTGACATTTATTTTTGTAATCTCAATGTTACTTTAATCGATATTATATCTTTCTTGACTTGATATGAATACAGAACAATAAGTGCTGAGCTTAAATCGTATGATTTCAAGAGTTTAAATTATCTCGTAGTAGCAGTAGGGGCCGGATCCCAGCTAACTGTGGTCTTAATACACTTAATTACCGTGTCGCTTAGGTTATTTACACTTTGTTTACAAAAGGGCCCTTTCGGCTTGTATCCAAAATTTTCAAAACTTTGAAAATTGTAACAAAAATGTGTAAAGCATCTTATGATTCTTATATTTTATCAGAATCCCAAAGACATAATTCTCAACGGATAAAGTTGAATCGATCTTCAGCCAAAGGTTTAGTGAAGATATCTGCTAATTAATGTTCCGTGTCCACTTATTCTAAATAAATATCTCCGTGATTGATGATCCCTTAAAAAATGATGACAGATTTCTATGTTCTCAGTGCGTGAGTGGCATACTGGATTTTTGGTGAGATTAATGGTGCGAGTGTTGTCACAGAAAATAGGAATGTTCTTATAGTGCAGATTAAAGTCTTCTAGGGTTTGCTTCATCCCCAAAATTTAAGCACAAAAATGTCCTGCGGTGATATACTCTGCCTTAGTTGTTGATAATGCAACATAATTTTATTTCTTGCTAAACCAGGAGACCAGAGACCTTCCTAGGAAATGACTCATGTCGCTGGTGCTTTTTTGATTGACTTTGTATCCAGCAAAATTAGCACCCGAGTAACCAGTAAGGTCAAATGACGTGGTTTTGGGATACCATAAGCCTGCCATCAAAGTTTCTTTAAGGTATATGACGATACGCTTAACTGTGCACAAATGTGATTCCTTAGGATTAACCTGATATCTAGCACAAAGACATACAACAAACATAATGTCTGGACGACTAGCAGTTAGATATAACAAACTATCAATCATACCTCGATATTTACGTATGTTTGTTGGTTTACTGCTTTCATCAAGGTCAAGCTTGATGGATGTTACCATTGGAGTTCTGATAGGCTTTGCATTATCCATGTTAAACTTTTTTTAGCAAATCCTTCATGTAGTTAGCCTGATGGATAAAAGTTTCTTGTGAATATTGCTTGATTTGCAATCCTAGGAAGAAAGTCAGTTCTCCTATCATGCTCATCGTAAATTTACTCTACATGCACATATCAAACTCGTTACATAGCATCTCATTAGTAGATCCAAATATGATATCATCAACATATATTTTCACTAATAACAAAGAATCAGCAAATTTTTCTTTATAAAAATGGTAATATCAATTTTTTATTTGAAAAACCACTTCCAAGTAAAAATAAGCTAAGACGTTCATACCAAGCATGAGGGGCTTATTTGAGTCTGTATAGAGCCTTTCGTAAGTTGAATACGTGGTCAGGGTGTTTGAAATCTTCAAAACCAGGGGGATGTTTAACGAAAACATTTTCTTTGATAACACCATTTAGAAAAGCACTTTTAACTTCCATTTGAAAAAGTTTAAAGTTATGAAAACTAGCAAAAGCGCAAAGCATTCGAATAGATTCAAGTTTAGCAATAGGAGCATAAGTCTCATCGTAGTCAATACCTTCCTCTTGGTTGTATCCTTGAGCTACGAGACGTGCTTTATTACGTGTAACTGAGCCATCCTTATTTAATTTATTTCGAAAAACCCATTTACTACCAATGATCGGATAATTATTAGGTTTAGGAACAAGTTCCCAAACTTGATTGTGTTTAAATTGGTTGAGTTTCTCTTGCATAGCAGAAATCTAAAATTCATCAGCAAAAGCTTCATCAATATTTTTAGGTTCTACTTGAGAAATAAAAGCAACATTTACAATGATATCTCTATTTGAGGAACGTGTACTTACACTTTTCAATACATCACCTATTACCAAGTCCTCAGGATGATCTGTAGAGAACTTTAGTCTCCTTGGCAGACTTTCCAGATGACTTGTACTGTTTATATCTTCTGATGCCTTATTGGTTGCGGGTTGACTACCTTCATCGTCGCTTTCGTTTAGTGCTTGAGTGTTGTGTTCATCAAATATAACATTGATTGATTCTTCAACAGTCAATGAGGTTTTATTAAATACTCCGAATCCTTTGCTTTTGGCGGCATAACCTAGAAAAATACCTTCATTGGCCTTGGAGTCAAAATTTCCTAGATTATCTTTAGTATTGAGAATAAAACATTTGCAGTCAAAAACTTTAAAATAACTAATTGTGGAGATTTTACCAAACTAAAGTTCATAGGGTTTTTTTTTCGATATAGGTCGAATAAGCACCCTATTCAAAACATGGAATGAAGTACTTACAGCTTCAGCCCAAAAGTATTTCAGAAGGTTATACTGATTTAATGTGACTCTAGCCATATCGCCAAGAGTTCTATTCTTCTGCTCAATAATACCATTTTGTTGTGGAGTTCTCGGACAAAAAAATTATGAGAAAAAATATTTTTAATGCAGAATCTTTTGAAATCACTGTTTTTGAATTCGCCCCCATGATCACTTCAGATACAAGTAATCATGAAACCTTTTTCGTTTTGAACCTTTTTACAAAAAATGACAAATTCAGGAAATGTTTTATTTTTATTTGCAAGAAAATAAACCCATGTGTATATAGAAAAATCATCCACAATAGCATAAGCATAAAGCTTACCGCCAAGACTAGCCCTAATTTCTAATTGGTTCAAACTAGCCCTAATTTCACTATCTAAGCCAAGTAGGCCTAATTTTGGGTGAGGGAGTTTACAATCTACCAAACTTGAAATAATTTTGTCCTCAAAATTAAAATAGGGTTGGGTCTCTCTATCTAATCTTACTTGGTCACAGTCTAAATAATTCACCTCAAGTTTTAACAATGCGGTTTCAACCCAACTTAGAATTTACCCATCTATCATCCAAGGCTATACATCTAAGAAAGCTATTCCTCCAATTATTTAATCATGTTATTTAATCCTTAAAGTCTTAACACCAAACATATTATCTATGATATGTACTTAATCGACTATAAAGGGAGTCACCAAGTCATATGATTAGTCTATGGGGTATATCTAGTACTTATCGGTGTGTTAACTTATACCAAGTACGAGGTTTCGTCTTTCTGAACTAAGGAAATACAGAAAGCAATAATAAAGAGTTCAAGGGGGAGATAATAGAATAGAAGTGTGGGAATCAAGGCGTTTAAAGAATTCAAATGGGAAGTGTCAAGGCAGTTGTGGATTGAAATCCTAGTTGGTAAATTCTTATTCGCATGCTCGTATTAGTATAGTTATGTACTTGATATGATATGCTCTGACATATCTAGAGGGCACGTATATTCATCTACTAGTCAACTATATATCTCAATCCACGTAAAGTAGTCATGCGAAGAGTGAACCAAAATGCACTAAGGTTGATCAGACCGTAATACACTGATTCTAAATAGACAATTGTATTAGTGTGTCGACCCAATAATACATATATTATGAACAAGCTCGATAAAAGGATAAGCTTGCAAAACTAGGCTATAATAGTGATATAAGTCAAGGTAGTACAAAAAAATATAAGTACGCTAGATTATGATGAGAGAAGTTACCAAATAATTCAAGTACATAAAAAGATAAGACTCTACAGTCTCTACAGTTGTCATACTATTTCCTTGTCTAAGTCGCTAGTCGACCAAATAGGGGCATGGACCTCTAAGTTCTACAATCTGAATAAACACTATCATCTTATGGTAGTATACAGTTAATGTCATTCAGTTACACTTCAATAATGATTCAAGAGGACTATATAATACTAGGTTGTGAGGCATACTACCCAACTTAAAATAATAAACTAATACTGTGACAGTCTTAAAGAAAATTCAATAAGGTAACCTTGCATTAGTAAATAAAGTAGAAACTCTTATTAGGGTATACGAGGAAAGGATCTTGGTACCTATTAGGGTATCCTATATTATAGGTCATGGTCATCTTAAGTCTTAGTCATAGTGCTTATAGAACAAGTGTCAATAGTAAGAATGGAAGAGTTACTGGCCTTCAAGAGAAAAGGAAAATATAACTCGTATCGAGGTGTGGTACAAGTTACGTGATTTAAAACCAAAGGATAAATATTAGGTCGTAATCTACAAGAATAACTTAAACTATCAAGTTCTATCTACCAATCACATAATTCAAAATTCAAGAGTAACAACTGTATTCCTAGCAAACTATATATCCTAACATGAAATAAAATCACTTGGCCTATAATCAGAAAGGTTAGGTGGCACGAATTGAAAGATGAAGAATAGAAGAATATAATTAGTCATCGCATAAATTACGAGTGCTAAGTTTTCAGAGGTACAAGATATGAAGTTAGAAATAGAGGGACTCTAGATAATATCATGATTTTCTAAGGGGGAGGTGGTATGCTAATCTCTGTGTTCGAGGTTTGATCGAGGAAATATTCTAAGCATTGCTCTTGGCTTTCTAAAGTACTGCCTGCTAATCTCAAGACAAGAGTCTAAATATATAGTTCTATAATACTATCTTACCATGAAAAGCTAGGTTAGCCCTAATATTTAACCTTATGTTTGTATTGGTTCCTCAATACTAGGGTCAAACCTCATGGTCAACTTTCTAACTACTCTAGTTGTGTCTATACCACTCTCAAGTCTTCATACATATATCGAGGGGTAATGGTACATCAATCTATAGGTAAGGGGTGCTAGGATTTCTTTAAGTATTCTAACTCAGTGATGTCTTATTATCCTAGTTGTACTCTTAATAGGAAGGTTGCCCTACTTATTATCTAACAACAGGGACTTCTATATTCTAGGAGAATGCTATATTCAAGGAACTATTAGGGAAGCACATGAATCAAGCAAGTTGCAGCTATTCAAATAGAACATATTGGAAGAAAGGTGAATCATAGTCAATTATGGATGAGATTCTATACTCTAATCCTAGGTGCAGGTGTCACGACCCGCACCCGGGGTAAGGGTACTAGTCGGAAACAATGCCCAGCCTACGCCGCAGAATCGGCGGTAGAACGCTGTCTAGAAAGTCTATCTAATATAATGAACCACCAAAAGATAGTGTACTCAATCACAGAACTAAGATAGAATGAACACGAATCAGATAAGAATAGAATAGTCATCAACTCATGAGTTTAAAATAATACATCAATGAGTCTGAAGAGTAACAAAAATAAGCTGGAGGCAAATCCAGTACAAAAGAATACTATCATACTACAAGCTACACTCCAGGGTCAACTGTCTCAGTTGGGATAAGTCCCTGTTGAGCCAGGGTCTCCGAATCTAAACCCACAATATCCTGGGGTCCATAATAGGTAGGGTACTCCTCAGTGTCATCTGGAAAAATATATCCAGTCAGGAAAGGAGCAGAGTACATCTCTAACAGCAGTTCTAATCCATGATAAAAACTATGTAACAGTAAATAGCTGTGGATAAACAAGATGCACAAAATATATACAAGAGATATATAGACAATAAGGAAATACTGGAAAGAAATACAATAATGAACAATATGCCAATGAAACAATAATACTAATGACTAAGTGTGTGAGTACTAGCTTAACATGTGATCGGCTTGGGCAAGATACAATGCGGCCTGGCTAATCATACGTGCGGTGCATGATCAACACTATTCGCTTACCAATACTTTATTTAATAGGGATTTGATCACATATCTATACTAATACTCTCCACCCCCAACTGGTATAATAGATCCAACCACGGTATGCTATGGCACTAGATTCCCCAAGAAGATAGCTAGTCTCCCCGAGAATCGGTGTCTGTACATGTACAAGATAACCAATGAAATAATACTTGCACCATATACACCATATACCAAGGAATAACATCTCATGACGAGATCCGGATATACCAATCCGTGTAACCATAGTGTCGAGAGAAACATGTAAATCTACACTAGATACAACGAACATAGAGGATATCATAAATGAGAAACTATCAGAGAATATACTCGCCTGAAATCCAAAGAACAGTCTCACAGATGTCTGACTCGGTGCCTCGAAGACCTAGATATAGAATACCACATTAAAACAAGGTCCCGGAAAGAGAACAAGTCAAACTAGTCAACTCCTAGGTCAATAAATAAATTCTAAGTCAAAAGTCAACTATGGTCAACTCTAAAGTCAACTAAAGTCAAACCAAGGTCAACCTCACAAGAAATCTATATAAATAATATAGAAATAAAATACAACAATTTAGGAATAAAAATTAGATCCCAAATCATACTCACACAAAGTATACTACTAATACAAATAATATATACCCTAAAATAATATATAAACAACCAATATTTATACAAATAAAATAATATATTATTACAAATATTATACCTCACAAAACACATATATATGCACATATATATATATATATAATAATAATATATAAAATATAATTTAAAACTGTCAAAGCGTCACTGAAAACAGTGAACAAAACAAGATAAAATAAAAATAGGTTTAATAGTGACAGTCTTGACTGTCACTGAAAATTCGTCGCAGAAACTCCAGTTACAAAACCGCTGCTGTCACAGTTTGCTGACAGTTTCAAACTGTCACAAAAAACGTCGCTGAAAGGTTGTCGCTCAAAACTGCCGTAGCATAAATGACAGATCTGTCATTAATGCTGACCACTGTACAGCGGCTGCTGTTCAGACCAAATAATGACAGTTTCACTGTCATAGAAACCACTGTCACCAAAACAAATAAAAATAAAAATATATATATAAATATATATATATAAATATATATATGCAATAATAATCACAATACATATATATAAATAAATAATTATATACTTATATATATATGCACATATAAACTTATAATTAAATACCAATAGTTACAACACATGCACATATTAATGTTCATATTTTACATGGCTAGAAGCACACCTAAAATATATACATTAATATACAAATAATTACATAATAATTATAAATAATATAATTACACAATTAAACACATAAATATATTTTATAAAATATTTATGTATAATTTATACTATTAACATAAGTACATATATAATTACATGCAAGAAAGCTACATATTATATTTGTACATTATATTAGCACACACAAAAATATATAGATCTATGCTACAATAATTACTATAATAAATACACAAAATAAATATATAATATCTATATATATTTACTAATTATAATTAAAGAATTTAAACCATACATAATTAGATCTATTCAAAAATCCACACAATTGGAGAGTATCACACCGTATCCCACTAGATCTAGGATACGCATGTGACACGAGTCCAACACACAACCAATTGCACCCCGAAGGATACAAACAAATCACAAATAATATTTATGAATAAATCAAAGTGTCAAAAGTAGATCTATGTGTCCGTGTCAAAATACGACATGTTCAAAGCCCCGTGTCGGAGGGAAAACCCCCAAAATGACACGTATCACCAAATAGTTGGGATACGAACCACATGTACCAAATTATGGACACGACACTAGCCCCAAACACATAAGCACATGCCCAATTGATCTATAGGATCAATTGACACACACAACAAAATGTAAATTCGGAATTCCAACAAAATTAACACAAAAAGCACCATAACTTTCTCCATGGGTCTTCTATGAACACAAAACAAAGTCCTATGGGTAGTACATACATATAGGTTGATTTTACATGATTAAATCTCAGATTTAGAAGCTATTTAAATGGGAAAATCTGAATTATACCTATTGGGAGATGGATTCCCAATGAAACCTCCAATTGAGAAGAACTTGCTTCCAAATTGTAGATCCTTGCTCCTCTTTGTAGATCCTTGCTTCCTTCTTCTAGATCCTTGCTTTCTCCTTCTCTAATGGTGAATTGGGAAGAATTTGGAATGAATTTGGTAGGGAATTGGAATGGAAATGGAGGGAATTTGGGAGTGGAAAATTCTAGATCTAGATTTGCAATGAGAATGAGAGGAGAGAGAAATTTCCTCCCTCTTTTAATAGGCCGGCCTTGCCCCTCTCCCAAGCAATTGTAAAATGTCCAATGTACCCCTTGGGGCCTCTCATGAAGAAATAATTAAGGAAGGAAGCTTCTAGTCTAATCACTTAATTAATTTAATCCATCTCCTTAACTATGGACTTTCTAAATGGGCCAAATCTAACTATTTAATTCATGTTGGTCCATGGGTCCAAACTACACTAGTTGGGTCCACTAAAATAAGTCCAAAATAATTAAATAACATCCAACAACAATTAAATAATACAACAAAAATTATTTACCATGCACAATATTTATTTAGATAGAAAATTACCAAAATACCCCTTTTCCTAAAATGTGGTAGTGACAAGTCTACACTCCTTAAAATAATTTTGTCCTCGAAATTTAAAGATGAAAACTACCCCCAGAAAAATCACAGAACAGAACTAAAGAATCACAATTAACTAATGAACAGAACATAACTAGAAAATAACGTACCTCAAGGTACAAACAAATATGGATAACGCTCTCGCATGTCATCCTCTCTCTCCCAGGTAGACTCCCCCGGAGAGTGATGCCTCCATGCGATGCGTACCAAAGGAATAGTCTGGTTCCTCAGCACCTTCTCTCTCCGATCCAGAATCTCAACTGGCTGCTCTGGATAGCTAAGAGTAGGGCCCACCTCTATCTCTGAGTGATCCAATACATGACTAGGATCTGCCACGTATCGTCTCAACTGTGACACATAAAACACGTTGTGCACTCCCTCCAATGCAGGTGGCAAGTCTAGTCTATAAGCAACTGCACCGACCCTCTCTAGAATAGTGAAAGGTCCGATGAATCGCGGACTAAGCTTTCCGTCTCCATCGAAGCGAATCGTGCCTCGTGTCGGAGAAATCCTCAGAAACACCAAACCACCCACCTAGAACAAAACACCATCTTAAGAACTTAATCTATAACAAACAAGAACAAGCACAAACAAAATCTAAATTATACCTCAAACTCCAAAGGTCTCCGATGGCTATCGGTCCAATACCGCTGTCTGTCCTGCGCCACTCGAAGTCTGTCTCTGATCAAATGAACCTTCTCCGCTGCATCCACAACCATCTCTGGCCCAAGCAAAATTCTCTCTCCAACATCGTCCCAAGACAAAGGAGTACGACACCTCCGACCATATAGAGCTTCAAAAGGTGACATCTCTATACTGGCCTGGTAACTGTTGTTGTAAGCAAACTCTACCAAATGGAGATGGTCCTCCCAAGAACCCCCGAAATCTTGTACACAAGTGCGCAACATATCCTCGAGAGTCTGGATAGTCCTCTCTGACTGCCCATCTGTCTGGGGATGATATGCAGTACTGAACTTGAGCTGAGTGCCCAAACTCTCCTGCAAACTCCTCCAAAAATGAGAAGTGAAACGACTATCTCGATCTGAGACTATGCTGACGGGAACTCCATGTATCCTAACGATCTGCCTCACATACATCTCTGCCAGCTTCTCCGTAGACAAACCCACCATGAAAGGCAAAAAGTGGGCCGACTTGGTCAATCTATCAACAATGACCCAAATCGCGTCTTTCCCTCTTGGAGATCGTGGAAGTCCGGGCACAAAATCCATAGTAATGTGTTCCCACTTCCACTCTGGAATAGGTAATGGCTGAAGTAAACCTTCTGGCCTTTGCCTCTCGGCTTTCACCTGCTGGCACACCAAGCATCTGGATACAAACTGTGCCACTTCCCTCTTCATGCCATACCACCACACACTCTCTCGCATATCCCGATACATCTTATTAGCACCCGGATGTATGGAATACTGAGAGCGATGCGCTTCCTGCAATACCTCCTCGCGCAACTCCCCACTAGGCACACACAATCTAACTCCATGCCTCAAGGATCCATCCTCTGCAATAGTGAAATCATCCTCCAATCCTGCTCTCACCTAAGCTCTGATACTCCTCAAAGATACATCATCATACTGTGCTGCCTTGATCCTGTCCATCAAATCTGAGTGTATCTGCAATCCCCACATCTGCATAGCACACCCAGGAACAATCACCTCAATGCCCAAGCTCTCCAAGTCCTCCAACAGATATCGATCCTGCGTCAAGAACATAGCTACCGGATACCTGCTCAAAGCATCGGCAACTACATTGGCTTTCCCAGGATGATATTGCAAAGAGATATCAAAATCCTTCATCAATTCCAACCACCGACGCTGCCTCATGTTCAACTCCTTCTGCGTAAAAACGTACTTCAAGCTTTTGTGGTCTGTGAAGATCTCCACACGCTCTCCGTACAAATAATGTTTCCACAACTTCAGGACGAATATGACAGCTGCCAACTCCAAATCATGGGTAGGATAGTTCTTTTCATGAGGACGCAATTGCCTGGATGCATAGGCAATCACTTTCCCATGCTGCTGAAGAACACAACCTAAACCCTTCCCCGATGCATCACTATAAATAGTGAAACCTCCGGACCTTGATGGCAACGTCAAAATAGGAGCAGACGTCAACCTCTTCTTCAACTCCTCAAAAGCAACCTGACAATCCTCCGTCCAAACAAACTCCACATCCTTTCTTGTGATTCTGGTCATCGGCTCGGCAATCCTCGAAAAATCTTGCACAAACTTCCTGTAATAGCCTGCCAATCCCAAGAAACTCCTGATCTCTGCTACTGAACACAGAGTCTTCCAAGATTCCACTGCTGAAATCTTCTTCGGATCCACTGAAATACCATCACTAGTCACAACATGCCCCAAGAATTCTACTTTGTCCAAGAAAAACTCATATTTGGACAACTTTCCATACAGCTTCTCCTTCCTCAGCACATCCAACACAATCCTCAAATGCTTCTCATGCTCCTCCGGTGTCCTCGAGTATATGAGTATGTCGTCGATGAACACCACAACGAACTTGTCAAGGTACTGGTGGAACACCTTGTTTATCAAGTTCATAAATACCGCCGGTGCATTAGTCAAACTAAACGGCATCACCATAAACTCGTACTGACCATACCGAGTTCTAAAAGCAGTCTTCGGTATGTCCTCCGGCTTCACCTTCACTTGATGGTAGCCTGATCTCAAATCTATCTTAGAAAACACCTTCGCACCACTCAACTGATCAAACAGATCATCAATCCGTGGCAAAGGATACTTATTCTTGATAGTGAGATTATTCAAAGCCCTGTAATCAATGCACATACGCACCGATCCATCCTTCTTCGGTACAAACAATACCGGGGCTCCCCATGGTGAAGAACTCGATCTGATAAACCCCTTATCCTGTAATTCGTCCACCTGCTTCTTCAATTCGACCAGCTCGCTGTTGTTTACTCTATAGACATGTTGCGAAATTGGTTCTGCACCTGGCACCAAGTCTATAGAAAATTCAACATCTCGATCTGGTGGCAATCCTGGCAATTCCTTAGGAAACACATCCAAGAATTCTGCTATCAACGGATGTGGCAACTCCTTGTCTTCTACCATAGCTCCATAAATAATGTCTTCTTCCTGTTCTGCAGCTCCTCTAGTAAACTCGAACTTTGGCTCTCCTGGCGGACCAAACAAAACTCTACCTCTTCTACAGTCTATGCTAGCACGGTGCCTAGTCAACCAATCCATCCCAAGTACAATGTCATAGCTTGGAAGTGGCATTACAAGTAGACACGCACTCAACTCCCGGTCTCCCAGAGTAACTCTCCGATCCTTGCAAATATCATTAACCAGGATAATGCCTCCCCCGGTCATGATCTTGCAAGTCCTAAGCAAAGACTCAGCTACCAAACCATGCTTCAGAGCAAAAGAAACAGATACAAAACTATGGAAAGCACCACTATCAAACAAAGTTAAAGCTGGAATGGAATCAAGAAGAATAGAACCTGCGATAACATCTCCGGTGGGTTCCTCCTCTTCGACGGTCATAGCAAACGCTCGTCCCTGCCGAGCACCTCCCTGCTGTTGATGCTGGACAAAACGCTGCTGCTGTGTCGGAAGCGGTCCCCTCGGCTGTGCTGCAGGTGGTCTCGTCTGTGTCCTCGAAGCTGGAGCTGCTCCTTGAACTGCACGACGAGGACACTCCCTCGATTGATGCCCTTCAGTACCATAATACAAACAAACTCCTAGCCTCCTCCTGCAAACTTCCCAGATATGGCCGAGTTTCTTGCAGAAGTTGCATGGAGCTTGCTGTAACTGTCTCTGCTGCTGAGATGCCTGGTGAAAAGGCGCTCTAGCTGGAGTCTGGTTCTGCTGTGGCTGCTGGAAAGGTCTGGACTGGAAATGAGGACGTTTGGCAGATACTGCACTACCGTTGGCCCCCAGAAAAGAATCACGGTCACTCTTGGTCTTCAAACCCAGATCCCGCTCAACCTTGCGTGCCTCCGCAAGTATCTCCGAGTATGTCTCATAAAAAGACGGAATGAGAATCTTCACCTCCCAGTTTAGACCCTCTCGGAAACGAATAGCTCGAACCTCCGGCTCCCTCACCAAGTACTCTGCAAATTGACTCAACCTACCGAACTCCGCAGCGTATTCCTCCACAGACATGCTCCCCTGAATGAGACTCTCAAATTGTCTCCCCAAGTCAAGCCTGTCTATCCGAGCGAAAAACTTTTTCTTGAAAAGGTCCTTGAATACCTCCCAAGATTGTCCTGCGTCAACTAGAACCGGCTCATTCCTGAACCAAGTGCGAGCGACGTCGAACAGTTGAAGTCCTACCGCCTCAACCTTCAGATCTTCAGAAAGACGGGACACCCTCATAAGATGCTCAATGTCCTCGAGCCAATCATCAGCATAGACGATGCCCTCCGTCCCTTTGAAAACCCTAGGCTCCAGTTTCTTGAAGTCCTGAATGTTGCCTGGCCGAAGCTGAGCAACTTGAGGAACAACCTGCTGCTGGATCGAAACTCCTCTCTCAACTACAGCACGAGCAAGCTGATGAGCACTCTCGATGCCCTGCCATAGAACGTCGGTCTGCCTCTGATATGCCTCTGACTGAGCCCTCTGTGCCTCGAGCATCTCACGAAATAGTGTAAACATCTGTGACGCCTCTGCTGGCACAGGAGGTGGAAGCCCCTCAGATACAGCTGGTACAGTCCTCTGAGTAGGTGGTGGACCTCCGAAAGCAGCTGACACTCCAATCACCGGAGAAGTGACTGGTGCAGGGCCTCGAGATGTCGCAGACCTCTCAGAAGCTGCTCTCCCCTGCTGTGATCTAGTCTTAGGCGGCATCCTGAGACAAAGCGAAAGAAAGAATCAATATGGCACAAGATGTAAGACATCAAGGAAAGGACAGTTTAAGAGATCAAGTATCAATATCAAAGGAGAATAGTTGAATCAAAAGAATTTTCCTAGATGTGATTGAGTATCTCAGTCTATATCCTATATCCTATTACAGGCTCGCAGTAGTACAACTAAGTTGTCGCACTACCACGACATCACATACTTGTGAAGCTAGACCTGCATGGGCCACCACCAAAAACGTGTCACGACCCGCACCCGGGGTAAGGGTACTAGTCGGAAACAACGCCCAGCCTACGCCGCAGAATCGGCGGTAGAACGCTGTCTAGAAAGTCTATCTAATATAATGAACCACCAAAAGATAGTGTACTCAATCACAGAACTAAGATAGAATGAACATGAATCAGATAAGAATAGAATAGTCATCAACTCATGAGTTTAAAATAATACATCAATGAGTCTGAAGAGTAACAAAAATAAGCTGGAGACAAATCCAGTACAAAAGAATACTATCATACTACAAGCTACACTCCAGGGTCAACTGTCTCAGTTGGGATAAGTCCCTCTTGAGCCAGGGTCTCCGAATCTAAACCCACAACATCCTGGGGTCCATAATAGGTAGGGTACTCCTGAGTGTCATCTGGAAAAATATATCCAGTCAGGAAAGGAGCAGAGTACATCTCTAACAGCAGTTCTAATCCATGATAAAAACTATGTAACAGTAAATAGCTGTGGATAAACAAGATGCACAAAATATATACAAGAGATATATAGACAATAAGGAAATACTGGAAAGAAATACAATAATGAACAATATGCCAATGAAACAATAATACTAATGACTAAGTGTGTGAGTACTAGCTTAACATGTGATCGGCTTGGGCAAGATACAATGCGGCCTGGCTAATCATACGTGCGGTGCATGATCAACACTATTCGCTTACCAATACTTTATTCAATAGGGATTTGATCACATATCTATACTAATACTCCCCACCCCCAATTGGTATAATATATCCAACCACGGTATGCTATGGCACTAGATTCCCCAAGAAGATAGCTAGTCTCCCCGAGAATCGGTGTCTGTACATGTACAAGATAACCAATGAAACAATACTTGCACCATATACACCATATACCAAGGAATAACATCTCATGACGAGATCCGGATATACCAATCCGTGTAACCATAGTGTCGAGAGAAATATGTAAATCTACACTAGATACAACGAACATAGAGGATATCATAAAAGAGAAACTATCAGAGAATGTACTCGCCTGAAATCCAAAGAACAGTCTCACAGATGTCTGACTCGGTGTCTCGAAGACCTAGATATAGAATACCGCATTAAAACAAGGTCCCGGAAAGAGAACAAGTCAAACTAGTCAACTCCTAGGTCAATAAATAAATTCTAAGTCAAAAGTCAACTATGGTCAACTCTAAAGTCAACTAAAGTCAAACCAAGGTCAACCTCACAAGAAATCTATATAAATAATATAGAAATAAAATACAACAATTTAGGAATAAAAATTAGATCCCAAATCATACTCACACAAAGTATACTACTAATACAAATAATATATACCCTAAAATAATATATAAACAACCAATATTTATACAAATAAAATAATATATTATTACAAATATTATACCTCAAAAAACACATATATATGCACATATATATATACAATAATAATATATAAAATATAATTTAAAACTGTCAAAGCGTCACTGAAAACAGTGAACAAAACAAGATAAAATAAAAACAGGTTTAATAGTGACAGTCTTGACTGTCACTGAAAATTTGTCGCAGAAACTCCATATACAAAACCGCTGCTGTCACAGTTTGCTGACAGTTTCAAACTGTCACAAAAAACGTCGCTGAAAGGTTGTCGCTCAAAACTGCCGCAGCATAAATGACAGATCTGTCATTAATGCTGACCACTGTACAGCGGCTGCTGTTCAGACCAAATAATGACAGTTTCACTGTCATAGAAACCACTGTCACCAAAACAAATAAAAATAAAAATATATATATATATATATATATATATATAAATATATATATGCAATAATAATCACAATACATATATATAAATAAATAATTATATACTTATATATATATGCACATATAAACTTATAATTAAATACCAATAGTTACAACACATGCACATATTAATGTTCATATTTTACATGGCTAGAAGCACACCTAAAATATATACATTAATATACAAATAATTACATAATAATTATAAATAATATAATTACACAATTAAACACATAAATATATTTTATAAAATATTTATGTATAATTTATACTATTAACATAAGTACATATATAATTACATGCAAGAAAGCTACATATTATATTTGTACATCATATTAGCACACACAAAAATATATAGATCTATGCTACAATAATTACTATAATAAATACACAAAATAAATATATAATATCTATATATATTTACTAATTATAATTGAAGAATTTAAACCATACATAATTAGATCTATTCAAAAATCCACACAATTGGAGAGTATCACACCGTATCCCACTAGATCTAGGATACGCATGTGACACGAGTCCAACACACAACCAATTGTACCGCGAAGGATACAAACAAATTACAAATAATATTTATGAATAAATCAAAGTGTCAAAAGTAGATCTATGTGTCCGTGTCAAAATACGACATGTTCAAAGCCCCGTGTCGGAGGAAAACCCCCCAAAATGACACGTATCACCAAATAGTTGGGATACGAACCACATGTACCAAATTATGGACACGACACTAGCCCCAAACACATAAGCACATGCCCAATTGATCTATAGGATCAATTGACACACACAACAAAATGTAAATTCGGAATTCCAACAAAATTAACACAAAAAGCACCATAACTTTCTCCATGGGTCTCCTATGAACACAAAACAAAGTCCTATGGGTAGTACATACATATAGGTTGATTTTATATAATTAAATCTCAGATTTAGAAGCTATTTAAATGGGAAAATCTGAATTATACCTATTGGGAGATGGATTCCCAATGAAACCTCCAATTGAGAAGAACTTGCTTCCAAATTGTAGATCCTTGCTCCTCTTTGTAGATCTTTACTTCCTTCTTCTAGATCCTTGCTTCCTCCTTCTCTAATGGTGAATTGGGAAGAATTTGGAATGAATTTGGTAGGGAATTGGAATGGAAATGGAGAGAATTTGGGAGTGGAAAATTCTAGATCTAGATTTGGAATGAGAATGAGAGGAGAGAGAAATTTCCCCCCTCTTTTAATAGGCCGGCCTTGCCCCTCTCCCAAGCAATTGTAAAATGTCCAATGTACCCCTTGGGGCCTCTCATGAAGAAATAATTAAGGAAGGAAGCTTCTAGTCTAATCACTTAATTAATTTAATCCATCTCCTTAACTATGGACTTTCTAAATGGGCCAAATCTAACTATTTAATTCATGTTGGTCCATGGGTCCAAACTATACTAGTTGGGTCCACTAAAATAAGTCCAAAATAATCAAATAACATCCAACAACAATTAAATAATACAACAAAAATTATTTACCATGCACAATATTTATTTAAATAGGAAATTACCAAAATACCCTTTTTCCTAAAATGTGGTAGTGACAGCAGGCTTGCTCGGTACAGTAATGTAACCGAGACAATATGCTCTCGACCTGCATAGGCCACCACTAAAAATATATCATGTCCCAGTCCCAAAATACGTAGGACCAGGACACATAAGCATGCCAACCGTATGAATATGTCACTCCAATTTATGGAAACCATAACACCCGTACGCTGTAATATGAATAACAATTCATAAGTGGTAAAGATATATGTCACAGGGCATAACTAAATCTCATCCACAAAAATCATATATAAATGAATAACCAAATATCTATAACTAGATCTCAATATAAAGTATCTATTGATGGTATTCGGATGGAAACAAATCCACTACCGGACCAGAATATAGATAAACACAATAAAGGCAATATAAGAATACCAACTAACAATCACGGCTCAAAGAGAAGTCCTCATCGCAATATACGTAGCAAGTCCGGATCTGCGCTCCTGCGAATGCTCATGAACAATACACCTGGAAAGGGCGAGGTCCTCAGAGGGACATAACAAGATACATAAAAGCATGCCATAAAGTAAATACTGTAAAAACTCAAGGGTGACCTAACCAGCTAAGAGAAATGCAACTTGAGGACAACTTTGAGAGTATGGGAAAGTGTAGGCTAGACATATGCTGTCTTAATTCACCAATCGTGGCAACTGGCTAGTATATGTCATATATGACCCCGTAGGAGGGCGCTCAGTAATAACGTCCATATCCGAAGAGCATGGCATCAGTATAGTATATCGTCCATATTGCTCCGAAGAACGTGGCATCAGTATAATATAACGTCCATATTACCTCGAAGAGTGTGGCATCAGTGTAGTATATATCATCCATATTACTCCGTCGAGTGTGGCATCAGTGTAAAGGAAGTGGGGTATCCCATATGCCTACTAGTCATCCTCCCCGCCCAATGATCTAAGCATGTCGTATCCATAACACGCCTTAGCTACTACGCCGCGGTGTCGTAACTCTGGCTCATAGTCTATCGTTAGAACAATAGCCCAACCTTACAACCATAGAAGGACAAGGATTGGACCCTCGTACCACGATAGTCTATGCTCCGCCTACTAATAACTGCTAAATCTTCTAACATGCATCACAATTAGTAGTTATACCCTATCCGTCGCACGCCTATACATACAGGTGGCCAACCACATACGCAGGTCCGTGCCCTACATGAGACTCACAACACGTGTAAGAAATATGTCAAGGCCTGGGAGTCATACCAAGAACTCCATAACTTTAGGTGGGTCTACTAGACACTAGGTCAGACACCAGTCCTAACGTCAACGCCTCCGTTGACTGCACCCGAGTCTCTCTTGGGCGTGCACCGTTATATAATCTAAAATAATAAACATGCAACTAACAATATAATTGAATTTAAATAGTACAACAAAGGCAAGGTATATTTTCCTGGCGAGAAGGCTGTGTAGCACTAATAACTTGCTCCTAGAGTCGTGCAGATAATTCTAACAGATTTTTGGGGTCAGCATGCACAGGTACGGAAAGTGGGGTGACTGCTGCGTGTTGTCTGGCAAGGGTGACGGTCTATGACGAACATGATGTTGAGGGTGATTAGGTCAATGATGATGATCGTAAAGGGGTTGATGATGATTACCATGGTGATGATTATGATATTGGTAGTGATATGGATGATGACTGGGATTATGGCGGTGATGTGGATGATAGTAGTTTAAGGGGGTGATGATGTGGACGATGGTGATGACGAGGACGATGATTGGGCTAATGGTGATGACTCACTACCAGAAAAAGTCAAATTAGCGATGCCCAAAAACGTCGCTAAATGACAAAAAAATGTCGCTAAACACGTTTAGCGACGTAATTAGCGACGTTTTACAGAAGTCGGTAATAATAACGTCGCTGAAAGAAAAAATGTCACTAAACGTCGCTATGCCGACATTTTTAGCGACTTAGAACGTGTCGCTAACTTAGCGACATTTAGCGACTCTCAGTCACTAATTAGCGACGTAACTAAATGTCGCTAAACGTCGCTAATTAGCGACTTATATAGCGACGTAACAGCGACGTCTTTAATGACCTGGCAGTACTGCCATGTCAGCATTTTGTGACATACAGTGACGTATTTAGCGACGTCATTAGCGACGGTGTTTGACGTCGCTAAGTAGCGACTTGTTTACCGACGTATAAAAAATGTCGCTAGGAGTCGCTAAATGTCGCTAAATACGTCGCTAAATTTACAAAAAAAAAAGAATTATTCCAAACTGCAATTTATAAATTTCTAATTAAAAATAGACCCGGAGCAACCCTCCGTTGAATTCTCTGGGTTCGCCGACCCCTTCGGTGGAACACTCAATACCGGATTAATAATATTTAATATGAATAAAAGTATCACAGTCATACAATTAATACACACAAATATCACAGTCATACAATTAATACACACAAATATCACAGTCACACAATACATAATATATAATTATCATAGTATCACAGGGCATAAACAGCGTCACAAAATGTATATTATCACAATCACACAAAATCCATAATATATAAGTATATGAAACATCACAGTATCAATCTCGAGGATATCCAATACGATAGGGAAGATACCAGTCCCTCAAATACTGCGCATAAACATCGTTTATGTTATCAATCTCCGCTATGGGTGCTGGGTGACTGGAACTCCCCGTCTGAGATACAGCCGCTATAGGTGCTGGGTGACTGGAACTCCCCGTCTGAGATACAACAGGTGGTATCTCTTCCTCCTTAACAGTAGGAGGCATCACTTCCTCCTTAACAGTAGGAGGCATCACTTCCTCCTTAACAGTAGGAGGTGTCGCTCTCTTGGGTGCCATCTGGTAAGATAGATGAAAACAAAGAATATAATTGATAACAGATATTACTTAAGACATATCCTTAATAATACGGAATGGAAGAATTAGATGACTCACAAAGAATTAGCTGTTTGTTGTAGTATAATAATGATACCATAATATCTATTGCTCAACATTTTGTCCTAACAATAAAAATACTATAAGATGTATCTAGTCAACCAACTGATACAAATCTATTGGTAGTGTTGATGATGGAGATGATAATACGAGTGGTGATGATTATTAGGATTTTGTCAAGTCTTCTATTTTATTAGCCCAACTTATAACACTACTCCACATTGCTATTCTAACTGATATCAACTTCTTTTAACCAATATCTTACTATCTAACCTATCTTAACCAATTACCTATCTACCTTGGCACTCAACACTTAACTGTTACTTACCTCTCTAGTACTATCCTCATTCACTCGCACACACCTGAACTCACACAACACATGGATACCTGCACTCATATTTGCAGTACCCTCTCAGACACATATCAAATCAACCCTCAATATCTTAGAATTACACATACTACCCCTCCACATCAGTGCTACCATTGTTGCCCAACTCTTGCTACTGCAACCAAGTCCAAGCCTTTACTTTATGGATGGATTTCATGAGAAGGTTAGCAGAACTAGAGGAGAGTTAGCCTTAAAAACTCATAATCTTTCTCCATAAAAATAAGATAAGTATGAAGTATCATAGTTTTTGTATCATAAGTATCACCCAAGTACGAAAGTACTATTCAACAATTTGGTAAATAGAAATGTACAACATTCTCTTAATGATTTTAAGACTAAAAAATAACTACATCTCACTTCGCTAAATAAATTATTTGGTCAACTATCACTAGAGCTCTATCAAACTTATTAGTAGCGACTTCTCATAACATTGGAAAAAGTAGTAAAACAAAACTGGATAAAATAGGTTCATCATATTCAAATCAAGCTGAAACTACTAGTCGATTCATATCATACCAATAATATGAAAAGCCCACAACTTTGGCTCTCTTAATAAAGAGAGTTTAATCAATTTCATGTCTACTGAATACTTTTATTGTTACATCTTTGTCAAAGGATATCCATCATTAGAACAGTTTACTGGAAATTAATCACTGTCTAATTAGTTAATAGTTTACTGGAAATGGATATCCATCATTAGAACAATTTGAAACATAAACAAAATTTATTGCTTTCTCCTTGTACATTTCTTGTTTTATGTAAACCTTGATTTTTTTTCCTTATTATTCCCAGCCTTAACCCAGATCAAAAAAACCTAACCCTAATCCTAACCCAGGTCAAAAAACTTAACCCTAACCCTAACCCTAACCCCTGATCAAAAAACCCTAAACCTAATCCTAACCCTAACCCCAGGTCAAAAAACCTAACCCTAACCCTAGGTGTCGTGTGTGTGTCAGTGTCTGTGTGTGTGTCTGCGTCTGTGTGTGTGTGTGTGTCTGCGTCTGTGTGTGTGTGTTATGTGCGTCTGTGTGTGTGTGTGTCGTGTCTGTCAAGTGTGTGTTGTGTCAGTGTCACATGTGAGAGAGAGAGAGTTAGGGTTTACCTAGAGCTCGAGGAGGATGAGGGGGATGCCGGAGTAGCCGCAGCCGTGGAGAGCCGGTCACCGGTCGCCAGAGAAGGGGGGGTGGGGGAAATCGAAAGGTTACGAAAACTTTCAAAATTTTCGCAGATGGGGGAAAAGAAAACTGAGCCCTAATTAACCAAAATTTAGCGACGTTTAGCGACGTAAACAAAATTTTGCTAAATAAAAATTTAGCGACGTCAAACACGACGCTAAATATGTTGCTAAATATTTTTAATACATACGTCGCTAATTACGACGCTAAACGTCGCTAAATTATACATATTAGCGATGTTTAGCGACCTTAATCAAACTTATAGCGACTAATATTTTTAAATCTTAATAAAAGTCGCTAAACGTCGCTAAATGTCGCCATTCAGCGACGTCTAGCGACATTTTTAACGGAGTCGCTGATTTAGCGACGTTTTCGTTCGGAGTCGCTAATGCCGCTTTTTCTAGTAGTGACTAGGATGAGTTGTTGATAATGGTAATGGTGTTTAATGATGGTATTAGTGGTGATGAGGTATTAATGAGATGATGATGGTGATGAGGTATTGATGATGATACGACAATGATTAAGGTGAGGCGATGATGATAACGATGATGATAATGACGACGATGGCTACGATGATGGTGGTGATGACTACGACGACGATGACGATGGTGATGGTGATGGTGGTGGTAATGGAGGTGATAATGAGAGAGGATGATGATGAAGGTGTTGTCGGAGTCCGGCCAGTGGGGGGATATCCGGTCAGAGGCGGACAGGGACACATGGAGGAGGACATGGACACATGGAGGAGAAAGGAGTTCAGGCCGGTGGGGGAGGGGCTGGTCGAGGTCAGGGAGAAGAGCACAGGGAGGTCGTGGCTACTCCGGCGAGGGAGATCGATGGGAAGGAAGAGAAAGTCGGGTGGTGGTTTGTGCTGTGGTGTAATGGTGGTGTTACGGCTGACCGGCGGAGGACTCGGTGGGGTCGTGGCTGTCGTCGGCTTCAGGCGGCGGGATGAGGGAGATGGTGGAGTCGGGGAAGGAAGGTCGAGGAAGAGGGACGGGGAGGTCCGGCGGAGGAGTGCAGGCGGAGGAGATGAAGAAGATGACGAGGGTGCGGAGAACGAGGCAATGGTGGTGTACTGGCGGCGTCGTGGTCAGCTCCTGCGAGTCATCGAGGAGTACAGCGGTCGAAGGGGGGGGGAGATCCGGTCGACGAGGTGAGCGAATATGGAGGAGAGCGGCGGCGGCTTCAGCAGTGATGGTGTGGGGGAGGAGGGAAGTGGATGGGGGTTCATTGAGGCGAGGCTGATCCGGAGGTCCGGCGAGTCTCCGGCGGGACTGGACAGGGATTTGGGGGGGGGGAGATAAATAGTGCGGGAAGGGATGGGTCGGCTGAGTTATAATTTAGGTTTTGGTTTAGAAAAGGAAAAAGGGAAATAGAAATTGTATTTATACATGTGGGGCCTAGGGTTTGGTGGATTGACCTAGAATTAGGGCTTGGTCAACACTCCTTGGGATTGGGCCTTGGGCTCACATGGGGATATTTAGAGGGCCATAATTGTATTTGTTTAAATGCAAGGATATGTTAAATATACGGGGCGATGTTACGCGCGGTACATCCCGAAATTATGGGAAAAATTCTTATGAAGAGGAAAGTTGGATTTCTTCATGTATTGTCCAATGGTGGGGATACCTCAATGCGCTTTTGCATAAAAATGCCCAACAATTGGGAAAATTGTACAAAGATAGAAATTAGGTTTTAATTAATTAAATTGAATGTGCATTATGTTCTGGAATTAATTAGAAGTACATAGGATTAAAATTAGGTGGGACACAAGTGTCAGGGACGTAGAGGGTACAGTATAGAATATTAATAAAATTCGGATTGTACAAAATGCTCAAAATTGTGTTCCCAATCTCGATTGGAACGCACAAGGGTACAATGTCAGGATTTATTTAGAATTAAATAATAACGTCTGCGACGAAAGTCGTGCGACTAAAATATAGCACAAGAAAGCATAATTATAAGTTACACAAAGGTCAGAATGGTAGGCGGGCACGTCTAAGATAAGTTTGTGAAATTTGTAGATAGGCAATGGCTAGTGTAGTGCTCCAATTATCGAAGCAACGGTAGGGTGCACTAAGCGATATAAAATATTGTATAATTAAATAAAATACCGTGTTCTAAATTCTAATTGGTTCAAACTAGCCCTAATTTCACTATCTAAGCCAAGTAGGCCTAATTTTGGGTGAGGAGGTTTACAATACAATAGCAGTATTGAGGCTTCAGATGCGACATATCAATGCATGGTTTAGTTAACTATCAAAATCAAGTTGACTGAGACCGGATGGGCCAACAATCTCCCCAATTTTGATAATTGATAAACTATGAATGATACTGCAAGTCTTTGATATGCAAGGCTCTCCTGTAACTGTGGATCAGTTGATATGTTGAAGACAACGTCTGTCAAGTATCGTCTTGTATGCTAGTATCATGTATTCTTTCTTCCCCATTGTCATGTGATCGAAATGGCATGCTCCCCCAAAATCGGTGAGATGACAAGAAAAACAAGAAAGTAAAGAGTATACAGGATAATATATATAATGACAAAAGAAATTTTTTGCCTTTAAACTTTTATTCATTTGAAAGAAAACATACAAAAGTTGATGTGTAATAGAAACATCATAGTAGAATATCTCAAAGTAAACTTTTTAACATTCAAATCAATTGAGTAACTAGTTGTCATTTTTTTCATCTTCATCATCTGGTTTAAGTATTCTATTTGAATCAAAGAAGGCATCAGCTAAATCCAAATATCGCTGAACATATGGGTTATCAATACGAAATCCTTGTTGATTTGGATTCCGGAGAATCGAAAAAGGTCCAGCTGGGTGCTTCGATAGGGTGTACTGAATGTCTATAAAAGTGTTGCCAAAAGTCTGAGTCTGAATAGTTTAGCAATGATTCGTAGCACGATTGCGTATATCTTCTTGGTGGAAGCGATCACGTAAAATAGTGAAAATAGACCCTAAGGTTTGCGGTTGTTCGTCAAGAGGAGGGACAAAATCAACATGATGAGTGTTGGAGTTTGATGATGAGTTATAAGGAAAAATCATAGTTGGCTCAATTCTCCAAATTCGATTGAAGTATAAAGGTTCCTCAAAATTTGGACAAATATCCAAAGGAATATCGAAATAACTAAAAATAGTTGGCAAGTACATAGCGTATAGTAGTGGACGCCCTTTCTTGCGATATTGAACCATTTAAGATAAGATGGTCTGTGGAACATTAAAGTTAATGCCAAAATATAAATGATATAAAGCTGACTTTTTTAGATAAGAGACCTCATAAAAGTCAGTCTTCTTAGGTAGAAAAGTTGAAAAGATAATGCGATGCTTTTCAAAGAAGTGACCATTCAAATATCTAGCATAAAATTTTTTAGGTGGACATTCAAGAGGGTGACAAAAGATATTCTTAAAAGAATCTAGGGTTAAGTCACGATCGAATTGAACTTGCATGATGTTGACTAAGGGTTGTCCATCAGCAGAAATGCGTAGGATTTTACCCAAGTCATCTGCATCGAATTCAAT
The DNA here is from genome assembly GCA_036927795.1 of Iris macrosiphon. NCBI lineage: Eukaryota > Viridiplantae > Streptophyta > Magnoliopsida > Asparagales > Iridaceae > Iris > Iris macrosiphon. The sequence goes on along the minus strand of JAYESA010000016.1, from coordinate 52,033,753 downwards.
TGGAATACCATAAACTCTAGATGAAATAGTGTCATGTTCATATGTTAAGTTAAAATAGAACATTTGAATAACATTGGTACAAATGTTGGTACGGGTTGGAACAAATTCTTCAAGTTGAAGTTTCTGAAAAGTAGGTAGATAGTCTTTGTGTTGAGAAGTAAAATCAATAGGATGGCCAAAATAGATTTGTCTTTTAGAGTAATCATTAAACCAATCATTTAAAATTTTGAGGCTTCGAAAACTGAAACCATCGAATTCACCTATGTTTGACATAATGTGACAAAAAAGAGAGTCGGAAAAGAAATCTTATTTCCTTTTAGGGGCCGTTTGGAGAGGATGTAGGAGAAAAAGCTAAGGTTATTTGTGGAGGAGGAAAGATTTTCGTTGGTCTGAATTAATGAGCAGCGAAATGATCAATATATAGAGTAACAAAAATTCAAATTAGAAAGAGAATTAAATGACATAGCATATTCTGGAATTAAACTAACCGTGTTCGGTCTAAATTCTGTTGACATTTATTTCCAGAATCTCAATGTAACTTTAATCGATATTATCCCTTTCTTGACTTGATATGAATACAGAACAATAAGTGCTGAACTTAAATCGTACGTTTTCCAGAGTTTAAATTATTTCGGAGTAGTTGTAGGGGCTGGATCCCAGCTAGCGGTGCTCCGAAGACACTAAAAAACTGTGTCGCTTAGGTTATTTACACCTTGTTGACAGAAGGGCCCTTTCAGCTTGTATCCAAAAATTTTAAAACTTTAAAAAATGTGACAAAAAAATGTGTAAAGCATCTTATGATTCTTATATTTTATCAGAATCCAAAAGACCTAATTCTCGACGGATAAAGTTGAATTGATCTTTAGCTAAAGGTTTAGTGAAGATGTCTGCTAATTGATGTTCCGTATCCATATATTCTAAACTAATATCTTTGTGTGATTGATGTCACGCCCCAGTCCCAAAATACGTAGGACTAGGAATACGTAACACGCCAGCCGTATGTATACGAACTCCAATATATGGAAACCATATACACACGTACGCTGTACATGAATATCCAATCCACCGTGGTAATATATGTCACAACAAGTCACACGCAGTTCTATATCTCATCCACAGCACAAATAATAGAATAATGAAAATCAATAACTGAATATCAAAGAAGCAGTCTCAAATAGTAATCTCCAAGTGTGATAGTCGGGTGAACAAATCTACTGCAAATCGACTATAATAAACTACTAAAGAGAGAAGAGAATAAACTCTAATACAAGAATAAATGTCTAGAAAAGAATAGCAACTAGAATCTCTAAACAGCTGCAAAGAATCACATATAATCAGAAGGTAAGATCTCCTCAGGCTGATAGGTAGCATCAGGTCCAGGTCCATACTCCTGCTGGTACTCCTGCTCACCTATATCTGGAAGGGACCAGGTCCTCAGAGGGACGTAACAAGATACAAAAAGCACATGCCAATAAAGTACTGAAAATAAACATCCATTGGGGTCGCCTAACCATCTATGTGAATGCAGTTTGAGAACAACTTTCCACCAAGTGGGCTATCTGGCTAAAATGGGATTGGCATGGTTCTCTTGGAGATCCAGGGGCCTACAAAGGCACGACGACTTTCGAACGTTGGAGGCCCGCCTGATAATATATAATATATAGTGGTCATCATGACCGCGCATCTCTGGCGGAGCGTATGGGTTACACAAGGAAAGTGCAAAGGAGCCCAAATGCCTTACTTGTTGTTCTTCCCACCCAATGCTCTAAGCATGTCATGTCCATGACACGATAACCCTCTAATAACCGCCAGGTCTACTAGCATGCAAAGTTTCTATTGGCAGTTATCCCTATCCGTCGTACGACCTATACGTACCAGTGGCCAGCCGAATACGCAAGTCCGTGTCCTACATGTGACTCACACTCGTGTAAGAATAGTATCATGGCCAATGAAACATAAATGCCTCATGAAGATGGGGTAGTCTCATAAAGTAGGTCTTATGCATATACATAAATAAAACATAGTACGACAACACCGTCGTTGCACCCAAGTTTCCTTGGACGCACAGTTTATATAGCAGTTAAAATAAATGAACTAAATAAACAGAAAATAAACATGCATGCCTCATATGGAATGTAAATACAGTACAATGGCAAGAAATCTGTAAAGTGTACGCACCCAACTGTCAAGGACACTGAACCTGGAACTAAGGACTCCGAACAAACGTCTCCGGATGCTGAAATAAATACCACCAACGTTTTCGGAATGAGCAAAATAGCTAAAAAGCACATCCCTTTCGTCCAATTTGGACACAGGGGCAAAACGGAAATTTTGGGTAAAAGTGGGGTCCACGTGTGGCCCACTTTGCACCGAAAAGCGTGTCAAGGGTAACAGTCTCTAAATGGGACAAACTATAGTTCAAACAACTCTAGATGTCAATACGAACCCAACGGTATCTCCAAATGTGGATTCCGATGAGCCGAACAAAATAATATCCAAAAAGTCAACTATGGGGCCCGCCAATTGGCGATTTGGTCAACCGTCTCAGAAATGCATGAAAATTGGGTCACAGGACCAGCGTATTACCATGAGTCCAGTGGCACAAGTTTCGTCGCAATCTGACAAGCATGCACAAAATACGTGCGAGTTCCACAAAAGTTACGACACGAAATGTGTCCGCGGATACGGCCTGATTCCGGCGCGTACACGCGTCCGAATCAGTCTCCACAAAATTTCACATATCCGGTTATGCTGTGTGCACCATGTGGTACACTTGGTACACGGCAGGGCGGTCCCGTTTGGCAGGGCGGGCTCCGTTTTCCAACTTTTGGAAATCTGGAAAAAGTGGGTGCGCGCAGTTTTGTGATAAATATAATTATGTCCACAGCAACTAATAGCATAGGGTTATTTAACAAAAAATAAACTAGGTCAGGTATTCTACAGGTATAAAAAAGAATCACCGAATTCAGATCTCTGTGGTGGGAGATACGAACTCGGCAATATGGGTGGTCATTCTGGAATTCTGCGATTCCAGAATTGGGTCTGTCCGTCCACTTTGGACACAGTTTTTTACCTAGGGGTGCACATTTCCCAAGGTTGGCTATAAAACAAATATTGGAGGGGGTTAAGGGATGATCATACCTATGAAAATGGAACAATGTTTGGTTGAGCGAGTCGGCGAAAAGTCACTCCGAAGCGAAGGTGCTTCGAGTGGGATTCTGCAGGATGCGATGTCGGCATCGTCGGGATGGTTGGATGGCTTGGCGGGGCTCTCTGGCTGCGGTGACGGCTCTTAGATGGGAAGAGTAGGGTCTGGAGATTTAGGTTAGGATTTTTGGGAGAGAAATATATATATATATCAATATAGGAAGAGAGAGGGGTGGATTGGGTTTCGGCCGCGTGAAGGAAGGGTCGGCAAAGGGGGTCTGGATCAAATAGGCCAATAGGCGGGTCCTGTTTCCAATAGGCTGAAGGCGGGGACTTAGTATGCAGCAAGTTTTGCTGAAGAGAAATATAGCAACACTAAGTTGCTGCTACTTAATATAGTAGTTATTATTATATTATTGTTATTATTAAGTTCTTATTTAATTCTTTTACTTAATTTTTCTTTTCCTTTATAAAATATATATATACATATATATATATATTTGTATATACATATATATATATACTCATAAGAAAATTTATAGATTATAGTAATTCACATAATTAGGCTAGCAACTGCTCAGGGGATCTCCTACATGGAATAAATTCCGAAAAATTTCTGATGGTCCCATAAGTCCTCTAAGTGCCCGAACACCTAACATAAAAATTATTAAAAATCTATTTCTCCTATTTAGACCTAATTACTACAATTTAATTAATAATTAATAAATAAAATGATATATACGATTTTCTAGGAAAGGGGTTTTACATTCTACCCAACTTGTAAAAATTTCGTCCTCGAAATTAAAATTAAGCCACGATAGAATGCAATGATGGTATAAGATATAAATTAACAATATAAATTCATACCTTGGTCTGCGAATAGGTTCGGAAAACGCTTGCGCATGTCGTCCTCGCGCTCCCAAGTTGATTCTCCTGGCGCGCCATGCCTCCATGCTACGCGAACCAAGGGAATAGACTGGTTCCTCAACACTTTCTCTCGACGATCAAGGATTCCCACGGGTTGCTCTTGGTAAGACAAGCTCGGCCCAATGGTGATCTCCGAATGGTCGAGAACATGACTGCTGTCTGCCATATATCGTCTGAGCTGCGACACATGGAATACGTTATGTACTCCCTCCAGTGAAGGTGGTAGCGCAAGTCGATATGCCACCTCTCCAACTCTCTCGAGCACGTCAAATGGTCCAATATACCTTGGACTCAATTTGCCGTGCCCTCCAAATCGGATGGTGCCTCTGGTCGGTGATATCCTCAAGAAGACGTGATCGCCCTCTTTGAACTCCAAGGGACGACGATGAAGGTCTGCCCACTGCTTCTGCCTGTCTTGCGTTGCTCGCAAGTGTCCCTGAATCTTCTTGACTGTCTCTACGGTGTTGACCACCAACTCGGGTCCCAAAATCTGACGTTCTCCCACATCACTCTAACACACAGGAGACCTACATTTTCTTTCATACAATGCTTCAAACGGAGCCATCTGAATACTCGCTTGATAGCTATTATTGTAAAAAAACTCTACAAGATGTAGGTGGTCCTCCCATGATCCTCCGAAGTCTAACATGCAAGCCCTCAACATGTCCTCCAAGGTCTGAATAGTATGCTCTGACTGCCCATCTGTCTGAGGGTGATAAGATGTACTGAACTTCAGACGAGTACCAAGACTCTCTTGCATGCTCCTCCAAAAGTGCGATATGAAGCGCGAATCTCTGTCCGATATAATGCTGACTGGTATGCCGTGCAATCTCATGATCTGCCTCATGTATAAATCAACTAAAGCTTCTGTAGACTGACCCACTCTAAAAGGTATAAAATGGGCTGACTTGGTGAGTCGGTCCACTATTACCCACACTGCATCTCTCCCACTTGGACTCTTGGAAAAACCCTTGACGAAGTCCATAGTGATGTGCTCCCACTTCCACTTTGGAATCGGAAGTGGTTGCAATAATCCTGTTGTCCTCTGGTGCTCCGCCTTCACTTGTTGACATACCAGACATTTAGCTACAAAGCGAGGTATCTCTCTCTTCATTCCATGCCACCAAAAGTGTTGTTGTAAGTCACGATACATCTTGGTGCCTCCAGGGTAAATAGAATAAATCGAACTATGAGCCTCTGTCATCAGCTCCTGTCGAATCTCTCCATTTGGAACATATAGACGATCACCACATCGTAATGTCCCATCCTTATGAATGCGCAATCCGGTCTGCTCTCTGGCCTCTGTCCTTTCCTTTAGTCTCCTGAATCTGGCATCTGTAGGCAAAGCTGCCTTAATCCTCTCTACCAATGATGATTGAACTTGTAAGTTGGCTAGTGTCCCATCTGCTCCGGGTAGTATCACTTCAATGCCAAGCTCTTGCAAGTCCTCCAATAGTTCCCTCTGTGCTGTCAAGAAGTAAGCTGCTGGCTTTCGGCTTAACGCGTCTGCTATCACGTTAGCCTTGCCTGGATGATAATGTAGCTCTATCTCGAAATCTTTCATCAACTCGAGCCATCGACGTTGCCTCATATTTAACTCCTTCTGTGTGAAGACGTACTTGAGGCTTTTGTGGTCTGTATAGATTTCCACTCGTTCCCCATATAAGTAATGTCTCCATAGCTTCAGAGCAAATACAACGGCTGCAAGTTCCAAGTCATGAGTCGGATAATTCTTTTCAGGTACTCGTAACTGCCTAGATGCATATGCAATCACCTTGCCATGCTGCATCAATACGCATCCCAAGCCTTTCCCTGATGTGTCACTGTAGATCACATATCCTCCTGATCCTGACAGAATTGCCAATACTGGTGTTGTAGTCAGTCGCTTCTTCAACTCTTCAAAGGCTGTTTGACACTCGTCAGTCCATATAAATTCTTGATCCTTACAAGTCAGACGAGTCATAGGTGCCGCTATTCTTGAGAAGTTTTCCACGAACCGTCGGTAATATCCCGCAAGTCCAAGGAAACTCCTCACCTCTGCTGTTGTTTTAGGAACAGGCCATGTCTCAACTGATGAGATCTTCTCTGGATCAACAGAAATACCAACTCCTGTAACAACATGTCCAAGAAATAAAACTCTGTCCAAGAAGAACTCATATTTGCTGAGTTTAGCATATAACTGCTTTCTCTTCAAAGTCTCTAGAATAATCCGCAGGTGCTCCTCGTGCTCCTCGTGGCTCTTCGAATAGATAAGTATATCATCTATGAAGACGACCACGAACTGATCCAAGTACTGGTGGAAGACTTGATTCATCAAGTCCATGAAGATCGCTGGAGCATTGGTCAATCCAAATGGCATGTCCAAAAACTCGTAGTGTCCATATCTTGTTCTGAATGCGGTCTTCGGAATATCCTGCTTCCGTACCTTCACTTGGTGATATCCCGATCTCAGATCTATCTTCGAGAATACCTTAGCTCCAGTGAGTTGATCAAACAGATCATCAATGCATGGCAATGGATATTTGTTCTTCACTGTCACTGCATTCAAGGCTCTGTAGTCAATGCACATACGCACTGACCCATCCTTCTTGGGTACAAACAACACTGGTGCTCCCCAGGGTGATGCACTCGATCGGATGAAACCTTTCTCCTCTGGCTCTTTTAACTGTGCCTTCAGCTCGTCCATCTCCTTCTTTTCCAGTCTGTAAACATGCGATGCTATAGGTGCTGCTCCGGGTGCTAGTTCAATTAAAAACTCTACGTCTCTGTCTGGGGGCAGTCCTGGCAAATCCTCTGGAAAGACGTCTAGAAATTCTGAAATAATAGGGTGATAGACAACATCGTCCATTGCGAGCTGCATACCATCAAGGATTTCTGTGGATCCTCGGGCAAACTCAAGTTCAGGCTGGCCTGGTACCTTAAAAAGAATGCTTCCTCCAAAGCAATCGAAGAAAGCGTGGTTCTTGCTCAGCCAGTCCATTCCAAGCACTATATCAAAAGACGGCATAGGAAGGACTAAGAGTTGGGCATTCATCTCCCTGCCACGTATCACTATAGGGCCCGATCTACAAACTCGACTAACTGGTATAACTCCTCCTCCGGTAAGTATTCTAACACAACTAGATAATGGTGTAGAAGCAATGTTGTGTTTGGCAATAAAACTAGATGATATGAATGAGTGGGTGGCTCCCGTATCCAATAATGTCATAGCAGGAAAAGTAAAAGCAAGGGTAATACCTGCTATGACATCCACCTCATGATCCAGGTCATCTACCTCCAATGCAAAAGCTCACCCGTTCCTCTGCGGCTGTCCATGTCCGGTCCTCATATACTGCTCCTCCTGAGTGGGTAGCAGTGGTCCTCTCTGAAATCCTCCTGCTGTTGGGGGTCGAGGTGCTCCCGGTCCAGTCATCTGCTGGGCTGGCTTCGGTGCTGGAAGCGCTAGTCTCTGAACTGGTGGTGGGAGTGTCGATGTCTGCATTGGGCAGTCTCTCGCCATGTGCTACCCGGAGCCACATCTCATACACTGACCCAAGCGAGTCCGACAATCTCTCGATATATGTCCGCGTTTCCCACAATAATTGCAGTAGGGCTTCTCTGGATTCTGGTATAGTCCGGCTTTGTGTTGCTGATGCTGCTGTGCCAAGGGACGTCTGATAGGTCCTCCCTGTTGTGTCCTGGCTGGTCCTTGCTGTATCCTTGCTGATCCTTGTTGTGTCCTCAGCTGACCTCCTCTTCCTCTGCTAATGGTTTCCTGAAATCTGGCCTCTGTCAGTAGTTCAGCGTAAGAGACTCGGGACAGTGAGCTTGTATAATATTGTAATTCCTGGGTCAGTCCTCGATGAAATCTCTTAGCCTTAGCCAAGTCATTTGGTATCAAGGCAGCACCATATTTGCTGAGTCGACTAAACTCGGCATCATACTCGTCCACGGTTCGGTTCCCTAGCTCAAAGTGAATAAACTGATCATACAAGGTGTCCCTGACAGTGTCCGGAAAGTACTTTCCCTCAAAGAACTCCAAGAACTGCTCCTAAGTCTGGTAAGTACCCAACTGGCGCTCCATGGATTCCCACCAGTGATGAGCATTACTATCTAGAAGCGTCCGTACACCCGTTATCCATAGGTCCGTGGGTAACTGCGATGCCTCAAGTAGCTTCTGCATTTGAGTGATCCAGCTGGTGGTCTCCTCCGGGCTCTCAGTGCCCTTGTACTGCCTTGCACCCATCTGAACAAAATCCTTTACTGATCCAACCCTAGCTCGAGGTACTGGAGCTAGTGCTTGGGCTGGTACAGTAGTATGTGCAGCCATCCTCTCCAGTGCTGCCAAAAATTCTTGCCTCTGCTCAGCTGCCTGCTGCCTCTGCTCGGCTGTCTGCTGCCTCTGTTCCTGTATCATCATCTGAAAGAATTGGAACATCTGCGCTTGGCCATCTTGTGGTACTGGGGCAGGTGGAAGGTTCCCAATAGGTGAAGCGGGAAGATCAGATGGAACTGGGGTGTGAGTCTGTCCATCTGGTCCCGGAAGCCTAGGAATCGTTGGGGTCCCTCCTTGAGTCTGACCATTGACTCCAGAAGTTGTGTCGCCATCGGCGGCAGTATATCCATTCTGTAAATCCATCTCTCTGCAGTTGATGTACGAAACGATTAGAAAAAGTACAGGAATCAAACAGGATGCAAGTATTAAATAGGAAGGATGAATTTCAATCAAGCGTGGATAAGATCCTTATACTCTATTCCTATACGCAGGCTTGTTCGGTACTGTTACGTAACCGAGATAATATATTCTTGACCTGCATGGGCCACCACAAAAATATGTCACGCCCCAGTCCCACAATACGTAGGACTAGGAATACGTAACACGCCAGCCGTATGTATACGAACTCCAATATATGGAAACCATATACACACGTACGCTGTACATGAATATCCAATCCACCGTGGTAATATATGTCACAACAAGTCACACGCAGTTCTATATCTCATCCATATCATAAATAATAGAATAATGGAAATCAATAACTGAATATCAAAGAAGCAGTCTCAAATAGTAATCTCCAAGTATGATAGTCGGGTGGAAACAAATCCACTACAAATCGACTATAATAAACTACTAAAGAGAGAAGAGAATAAACTCTAATATAAGAATAAATGTCTAGAAAAGAATAGCAACTAGAATCTCTAAACAGCTGTAAAGAATCACATATAATCAGAAGGTAAGATCTCCTCAGGCTGATAGGTAGCGTCAGGTCCAGGTCCATACTCCTGCGGGTACTCATGCTCACCTATATCTGGAAGGGACCAGGTCCTCAGAGGGACGTAACAAGATACAAAAAGCACATGCCAATAAAGTACTGAAAATAAATATCCATTGGGGTCGCCTAACCATCTATGTGAATGCAGTTTGAGAACAACTTTCCACCAAGTGGGCTATCTGGCTAAAATGGGATTGGCATGGTTCTCTTGGAGATCCAGGGGCCTACAAAGGCACGACGACTTTCGAACGTCGGAGGCCCGCCTGATAATATATAATATATAGTGGTCATCATGACCGCGCATCTCCGGCGAAGCGTACGGGTTACACAAGAAAAGTGCAAAGGAGCCCAAATGCCTTACTTGTTGTTCTCCCCACCCAATGCTCTAAGCATGTCATGTCCATGACACGATAACCCTCTAATAACCGCCAGGTCTACTAGCATGCAAAGTTTCTATTGGCAGTTATCCCTATCCGTCGCACGACCTATACGTACCAGTGGCCAGCCGAATACGCAAGTCCGTGTCCTACATGTGACTCACACTCGTGTAAGAATAGTGTCATGGCCAATGAAACATAAATGCCTCATGAAGATGGGGTAGTCTCATAAAGTAGGTCTTATGCATATACATAAATAAAATATAGTACGACGACACCGTCGTTGCACCCAAGTTTCCTTGGACGCACAGTTTATATAGCAGTTAAAATAAATGAACTAAATAAACAGAAAATAAACATGCATGACTCATATGGAATGTAAATACAGCACAATGGCAAGGTATACTTGCCTGGCAAGAAATCTGTAAAGTGTACGCGCCCAACTGTCAAGGACACTGAACCTGGAACTAAGGACACTGAACAAACGTCTCCGGATGCTGAAATAAATACCACCAACATTTCCGGAATGAGCAAAATAGCTAAAAAGCACATCACTTTCGTCCAATTTGGACAAAGGGGCAAAACGAAAATTTTGGGTAAAAGTGGGGTCCACGTGTGGCCCACTTTGCACCGAAAAGCGTGCCAAGGGTAACAGTCTCTAAATGGGATAAACTATAGGTTAAACAACTCTAGATGTCAATACGAACCCAACGGTATGTCCAAATATGGATTCCGATGAGCCAAACAAAATTATGTCCAAAGAGTCAACTATGGGGCCCGCCAATTGGCGATTTGGTCAACCGTCTCAGAAATGCATGAAAATTGGGTCACAGGACCAGTGCGTTACCACGAGTCCAGTGGCGCAAGTTTCGTCGCAATCTGACAAGCGTGCACAAAATACGTGTGAATTCCACAAAAGTTACGACATAAAATGTGTCCGCGGATACGGCCTGATTCCGGCGCGTACACGCGTCCGAATCAGTCCCTACAAAATTTCACGTGTTCGGTTACGCTGTGCACCATGCGTTACACTTGGTACACGGCGGGATGGTCCCATTTGGCGGGGCGCGCTCCGTTTTCCAACTTTTAGAAATCTGGAAAAAAGTGGGTGCGTGCAGTTTTGTGACGAATATAATTATGTCCACAGCAACTAATATCATAGGGTTATTTAATAGAAAATAAACTAGGTCAGGTATTCTACAGGTATCAAAAAGAATCACCGAAATCGGATCTCTGTGGTGGGAGATACGAACTCGGCAATATGGGTGGTCATTCTGGAATTCTGCGATTCCAGAATTGGGTCTGTCCGTCCACTTTGGACGCTGTTTTTAACCTAGGGGTGCACGTTTTCCGAGGTTGGCTATAAAACAAATATTGGAGGGGGTTAAGGGATGATCATACCTATGAAAACGGAACAACGTTTGGTTGAGCGAGTCGGCAGAAAATTACTCCGAAGCGAAGGTGCTTCGAGTGGAATTCTGCAGGATGCGAGGTCGACGTCGTCGGGATGGTTGGATGGCTTGGCGGGGCTCTCTGGATGCGTTGACGGCTCTTAGATGGGAAGAGTAGGGTCTGGAGATTTAGGTTAGGGTTTTTGGGAGAGAAATATATATATATATATATCAATATAGGAAGAGAGAGGGGTGGATTGGGTTTCGGCCGCGTGAAGGAAGGGTCGGCAAAGGGGGTCTGGATCAAATAGGCCAATAGGCTGGTCCTGTTTCCAATAGGCTGAAGGCGGGGACTTAGTATGCAACAAGTTTTGCTGAAGAGAAATATAGCAACACTAAGTTGCTACTACTTAATATAGTAGTTATTATTATATTATTATTATTATTAAGTTCTTATTTAATTCTTTTACTTAATTTTTCTTTTCCTTTATAAAATATATATATACATATATATATATATATTTGTATATATATATATATATATATATATATATATATATATATATATATATATATATATATATATATATATATATATACTCATAATAAAATTTATAGATTAGGGTAATTCACACAATTAGGCTAGCAACTGCTCAGGGGGTCTCCTACATGGAATAAATTTCGAAAAATTCCTGATGGTCCCATAAGTCCTCTAAGTGCCCGAACACCTAACATAAAAATTATTAAAAATCTATTTCTCCTATTTAGACCTAATTACTACAATTTAATTAATAATTAATAAATAAAAGGGTATATACGATTTTCTAGGAAGGGGTTTTTACAATTGATGATCCCTTTGTAAGCCCCCAGATTTTCAGGAATTTCTAAATTTGAATTTTTATAATTTTCTGGAATTTTCTGGGATTTTTCTGTAATTAAAACCTAGGCTTTTGTGATTAAATGATTTTTAATTGCTGTTAATTAATATTAAAATATTATGGAAATAATATTTTATGGTGTAAAATGGAAAACCGGATATAGGATAATTTTTTGTGAATTTATTGGACTCCGAAACACGTTTAAAGCCCTAAATACTAGTTTAAAATAAACCTAATTAAACCCTTAAATAAACCTGGTTCAATTGAACCAACCCAACTCAAACCGAACCGCTAAACTGAACCGGACCGGACCAACCTAGCCTTAACGGGTCGGGTCGGGTAGGATCCGAATCGAACCCGACCCGAAACCCGTTAACCCACACCGTAACCCTAATCCTAATCCGGCCTCGACTCCGCGGCGGCGCACCTATATAAAGATGCCTCGACTTCTGTGCCGCCGCCGCAAACCCTAATTCTCCTCGCCTCGACCTCGCTCCACCCGTCCTCGCCGTCGCCGGTCATATCCTCCGACGAGCCCCGGCCTCTCTGCCCTGCCCTAGCCCGCTGCCCCGTCACCACCTCCCTCCTCAGTCCACTGCAAATCCTCTGTCCCCTCTTCCGCCGCCTGACCGCCCCGCTCGAGTCCTCCCCCGCACGCCGGAGTCCCTGCCTCCTTCCTCCTCTTCCCGCAGCGCTGCCCCTCGACCCCCGCCGGATCTCACGTCCCCACGCCATCGTCCCCGCGAACCCCAGCACCGCCCTCCGCTGCCACCCTCTCTCCTCCAGCCGCCTGAGACCCGTCCGCCTCCCCGAAGCCCTAAGGCCCTCTCTTCTCCGGTCAAATCCCCCGCCGAAACCCTAGCCCCTCCCCTCTTCTCCTCCTCCCTAGCCCAGCCGCTGCAACCCCTCTCCTCCGTCTCCTCCCATCAGCCCCTACCTCCCCTGTCTATCTCCTCCGGCCATCCCCTCTGTCCCCAGCCGCCTCCCAGAGCGCCGCCGCACCGCCCTCGGCCACCTCCGGCCCCCGGCCCGACCTCTCCGTCCTCCGACGATGCCCCAGCAGCTCGAAACCTTAACCCTAGGTCGCATGGACTTGGACACGGTCAGGACACGGCCCCTTTGTGTCGACACGGACACGAAAACTCAGTTTTCCAGAGCTCTGTTCAAGTACCCATTTCTCTCTACTCATTCTCCCATTTTTGATGCCGTCTATTGTATCGCGATCCCTGCATGACCCTCTCGGTGCCCGTGCAACTCGCTCGGTGCGTCGCGTCCTGTGGTGATCGCACACCGCGATCCAAAAACAGGAAAATTAATGCCTTGTTTCATCCCGGAACTGAATGCGCTCCGCCAAACGGGACGACTTGGTAGCACACGATCTTTACCGAAATGTGCGCACCGTTAATACTGACGTGTGGGATTTCGCAGAAGTTGATTTGGATGTGCGTGCACACCGGAATCAACGCGTATCCGCCGACAACGTCCTTATCCGTCCATTCTGGAACACGCTGTAACTTTGTGTATACACGTCGGATCGAGACAAAACTTGCACCATCGGACTCGTAGCAATACGCTGGTCCTGTGACCCAAGTTTGGTTTGATTCTGAGAACGTTAACAAAATCGCGTATCGTGGGCCCCACAAGCTCCACTAGACTGGCAATTTTGTGATCGGCTCATCGGAATCCAATTCTGGAAGTTTTGTTGGGTTCGTATCATCGTTCCTGACCTATTGACACTAAGTTTGGCGAATTTGGAGACCATTGACCCTGACACGCTTTTCGGTGCAAAGTAGCCCACATGTGGACCCCACTTTGGCCCAGAAATATCCTTTTTACTCCTGTGTCCAAATTGGACGTAAGGACAGGCATTTTTAGCTATTTAATATTTTCTGAATCTAATGGTGATATTTATTTCAGCAACCGGAGTAGTACCTGCAAATCACACTGAGACCAGAGCTACATTTGGAGCCAGAACCCCAGGCAAGTGTACCTTGCCAAACTTGCAGTTCTTGTTATTTATTCCTTGACTATATATATATATATATTTGTGCATGCTTGACCTAGGACCGTGTGACATACTTAGCGTCCGATTATTAGTCGGGTGCCAACACTGTACGCGGTGTTGGGTACTATCATCTAGAGATGGACATTCGTGACACTTTATATTCTCGTACTTGTCTTACCAAGTACACTTTGACCCAGGACACTTGACACTCCTCATGAGACAGGATCTTCACGAGATATTCGTGGTGATTCTGTATAGGATACAGGACTTGACAGAGATACTATATTCTTAGATACATTATGACTTGTTGCATTAGCTATGATCCCGCTTGACATGGACATGAGACGTTATGGTCATGATATGCGTGGTTACATTGGGTGGGGAGAGTCACACAGGCTACAGGCTGATTATATATATATATATATAAAATCCATAGTAAACACATAGTAATACACTGCTACCGGCTCCCAGACACAGAGCTTGTAGTGGTCTCAGCCCGAGTTTAGTGATGCTCTCAAATTGCATTTTCACATTGACGGTTATATAGTTTACCCTATTTATCTCATTTACTATTACACTGTATTTTGGCATGTTGATTTCTGTACCTTGTTATGTCCCCTGAGGACCTGGATACCGGACTTTGTCCCCAGGACTAGCAGACGAGATCGACCCCGAGTTTCACGGGACAGGAGCATTAGCAGGAGCGGAAGCAGGAGCAGGCGCTGGAGCAGTACCAGATCCAGTAGACGAGTGATCACCGAGGGTATCTTCTGGGTATAGGCTTTACCCATACTCAGTATTTGTTGTGGTTATCTTTATTCATGTATCTTGACAAATATATCAGACTCATTATCGGGTTATTTTCCCGAGTTTATATCATATTGAGATTGATCTTGCTTTATGATTCTGATATTATTATATTCATTTTTGTGGATGAGATTAGTATATCTAGACCCTTATTATTGTACTACAGCTTAAGTATGCCCCGATGGATCCATTAAATTGGGTTTGTCCATCGGTGTGTGCTGCTGGCCATTGCCACGTGTCTAGTCCCTCGGTATTTTGGGACTAGGGTGTGACATAGTTTTTGTGGTGGCCCATGCAGGTCAACGACTAAATTGTTCGGTTTCAACTTAGGGACCGAGCAAGCCTGCAATAAGAATAGGATAAGTTTTTGAATCTCATCCACTTGCTTGAATCATTCTTGACATCTATATCGAATTCGAATTAATTTCTTGACTTGCATCCTGCCTTGATTCCTGTGCGCTTCTTATTGTTTATTTTGGTTGTTACTCAATTTTTTTATTTTTCTAGGTGATTGGTAATTAGAACTTGACAGTTTAAGTTATTATTGTAGGTTATGACCTAATGATTACCCCTTAGCTTTAAGTCACGTAATTAGTACCCCCACCTCGATACAAGTTAGATCCCTTACCCTTGACGGCCAGTAACTCTTCTATCCTCACTATCGACCCTTGTCCTATAAGCACTAAGATTAAGGCTTAAGACGACCATGACCTAAGTAGTATAGGAGGATACCCTAATAGGTACCAAGACCCCTTCTCGTAGACCTTAACAAGAGTTTCCACGGTAACCTTAAGACGAATTCGGTATTAGTTTATTGTTTTAAGTTGGGTAGTAGGCGTCACAACATAATACCACCTAGCCCTATTGACCCAATGATGAAGTAAACTAGGATGACACAACTTAGGACTTGTATAAGAAGATAGTGGTTATTCAGACAATAGAATTTAGAGGTCCTTGCCCCTATTTGGTCAACTAGCGACTTAGACAAGGAGGTTGTATGATAACTGTAGAGATTGTAGAGTCTGTTATTATTATGGTTGCTTGTTTGTTTTTGTTTTGTGAACTTGATTAATTTGTACCTCCTTTCATCATCATCTAGCGTACTTTAAATTTGCTGTACTTGACTCACGCTGCTATTCTATAGCCTAGTTTTGCAAGCTTATTCTTTATCGAGCTTGTTCATGACATATGTATTAGTGGACATGTACATAATATATTTCAGAATCAGTATATTAAGGTCTAGCCAACCTTAGTGCGCTTGATTCGCCCTTCGTAATACTATTTTATGTGGATTGAGATATGTAGTGATTAGTAGACGAATGGACTTGCCCTGGACATGTCTGACATATCGTATCGGTTACATAACTGTACTAATACGAGCATGCGAACGAAGAATTACCAGAATCGGATTTTAATCCACAACTGCTTAACAATTCCCATTTGAATTCTTTAAACGCCTTGATCCCGATACTTCTATTCTATTACCTCACCCTTGAACTCTTTATTATTGATCTCCGTCTTTCCTTATTTCGGAAAGACGAAACATCGTGCTTGGTATAAGTTTGATATATAGACAGTACTAGATATACCCCACAGGCCGGTCGCATTGTTTGATGACCTTTTTTATAAATGACTAAGGGAATACCATAGGTGATATGTTTGGTGTTAAAGACTTTGAGGATTCAATAGCATGATTAAATAAGTTGGGGCATAGCTTTATTAGATGTATAGCCTTAGATGATAGATGGGTAAATTCTAAGTTGGGTAGAGACCACAGTGTTCACTTGAGAGAAATCCTTCAGACTATAATCAAGTGAGATTGGATAGATGAACCCTACCATATTTTTAATTTTGAGGTCGAAATTTTTATAAGTTGGGTAGATTGTAAGCCCCCTGATTTTCAGGAATTTCTAAATTTGAATTTTCACAATTTTCTGGAATTTTTTAGGATTTTTCTGTAATTAAAACCTAGGCTTTTGTGATTAAATAATTTTTAGTTGCTGTTAATTAATATTAAAATATTATGAAAATAATATTTTATGGTATAAAATGGAAAACCGGATATAGGGTAATTTTCTGTGAATTTATTGGACTCCGAAACACGTTTAAAGCCCTAAATACTAGTTTAAAATAAACCTAATTAAACCCCTAAATAAACCCGGTTCAATTGAACCAACCCAACTCAAACCGAACCGCTAAACTGAACCGGACCGGACCAACCAAGCCTTAACGGGTCGGGTCGGGTCGGATCTGAATCGAACCCGACCCGAAACCCGTTAACCCACACCGTAACCCTAATCCTAATCCGGCCTCGACTCCGCGGCGGCGCACCTATATAAAGATGCCTCGACTTCTGTGCTGCCGTCGCAAACCCTAATTCTTCTCGCCTCGACCTCGCTCCACCCGTCCTCGCCGTCGCCTGTTATATCCTCCGACGAGCCCCGACCTCTCCGTCCTGCCCTAGCCCGCTGCCCCGTCACCACCTCCCTCCTCAGTCCGCCGCAAATCCTCTGTCCCCTCTTCCGCCGCCTGACCGCCCCGCTCGAGTCCTCCCCTGCACGCCGGAGTCCCCTGCCTCCTTCCTCCTCTTTCCGCAGCGCTGCCCCTCGACCCCCGCCGGATCTCACGTCCCCACGCCATCGTCCCCGCGAACCCCAGCACCGCCCTCCGCTGCCACCCTCTCTCCTCCAGCCGCCTGAGACCCGTCCGCCTCCCCGAAGCCCTAAGGCCCTCTCTTCTTGTCACTACCCAAATCTAGAAAATAGGGTATTATTTTTTTTTTGTTTGATAAATAGTGGATTGTATTTAATTAGTTATATTTATATTTAAATAGTGCTTGTATTATTTTTTAATGATTGTTTTAGGGTTTTGGCTAGCCTGGACCCATGTCCGACCCAGCCCATACCCTTGTGAGAATTATTTTGGGGCTTAGATTTATTATTTTATTTTTAGGAGGTTAGTTGGAGAGATTTGGAGCTAGTTTGAGTGCATTTGGAGACCCGGAACCCAAAACCAAGTGAGTTGGGGCATTTTGAGAATTTGGAACTTTGTAAACCCTTTTATATTTGCTTTGGCCGGCCCCTACCTAACCCACCCGTGAGAAATCCAGCAGCTCAGCCCCCTCTCTCTTCATTCTACTTCTTCTTCTTCTTCTTTTCTTCTTCTCCACTTCTTCTTCCTTCTTCCTTTTTCTCCAAAGTAAGTCTCTTCTTCCATTTTTCTTCTTTCTTCTTTCATTCCTTCTTCCTTAAGCTAACCCTAACCTTACATTTTCTCTAACCTAGATGTGTGGAGCCTAGACTTTGTGTGGAGGCTAGTTTTGGTGGCTTGGAGCTTGAGGGAGATGATTTCTAGGGGTTGTGAGACTTTGGCCTTGGGATTCCAACTCCCAAGAGGTAAAACCTAACTTTCCCTTTCCTAATTATTTTTGTGTAGTGTAATTAGTGTTGTAGAACCTTCCTAGACCCTAAGCCTACCCGTAGGAGAAAGTTGGAACTAGTTTGGGTGAGTTTAGAGACTTTGACATTAGGTTTTGTGTCGAATTCGGGTAAAATCTGAATTTGGCCCAATTTTGGGTGATGCCCTAGGTTAGATGGACCTAGGTAGACGTTGTCGGGTGTCTAGAGGGTGAGTGCGTGTCTCCGTTTGGACACGGGAAGTCGTGTCGCGGAGAAACGGGCGTTTCGGGCAAAATTAGGGCTTTTCGTCGTCGCCGATTCTAAGTACGTGCGCGTTTCTGCCACGGGCCTAGAATCGACGCGGGAGTGCATTTTCTAGGATCTAGACATCGTGTAGAGCGCGTGGTAAATTTTGGGCCGATTCCGAGTTCGTTTGGTGTGCGTTTCAGGAGCTTTTCCGAGCCGCGCACCACGTGTTCGTCGAAATGACCGAACGGCCATTTCGACTTGGTTTCCTCGTTTCGGGTTTGTGCGCGCGTTGGGTCAGTATCGGAGAGTGTGTGCTAGAGTTTTCGAGTTATATTTTATATATTTTAGGGTATTGGTGAGTGTCGGGGTCGTTGGGCGTGAGTGGGGCGTGTGGTTTGTGTGTTGTTGTGTGTTGTGTTGTGTTAGTGTATATGTGTCTATATATATATATATGTATATATTTATATGTATGTGTGTTTATATATATATATGGCTATGTATATATTTATGTGTGTGTGTGTTGTTAGTGTTGTGAGTGTGTGTGTGTATTAGTGTGTGAGTGTGTTAGTGTGTGTGTTAGAGTGTGTAGATGAGTGTGAATATATATATAGATATCTAGTTATATATTGATAGATATATATATATGTATGTATATATATATAGAGGATGATATATATATAGGTATATATATGGGAGTGTGTGTGTGTGTGTATGTGAGAGGAAGGGGGGGGCTGAACCATCTGCAGCAACAGCAGCTGCTGCTGCATTGCAGCAGCAGCAAAGCCAGCAGCAACAGCAACATTATGCAGCAGCAGCAGCAGCAGCAGCAAAGGCATAGCAGCAGCAGCAGCGTCTTAGGCGAGCAACAGCAGCATTCGCAGTAGCTAGTGAGGGAGAGAAAGAGTGATATATATATAGATATATATATCTATAGTTAGCTATATATATATAGATTGTTAGATAGATTAGTTGATAGATAGATAGCTAGTTAGATTAAATAGTTACTTAGATAGGTAGGTAGTTACTTAGATAAGTAGATAATAGGTAGATAGTTAGATTTATAGATTATAGATAGGTAGATAGCTAGATACTTAGATATATCTACCTAAGATATAGATATCTATATACCTATAGTTATATATATATATAGATATCTTGATAGGTAATATATATATATATATATGTTATGATTAGGTAAGGTAATGGGTATAAGTGTATATGTGTGTGTGGATATATATATGTATATAGGTAGATACCTACTTAGATATATATATATATATATATGATAGATATCTATGTTACCTAGCCTAGATTAATAACTAGGTGCATAATCAGTAGCTAGATAGCTAGCTAGAGGGGTTTTAGAGCGAAACCTCAATACCTTGAGATACCGAGGTATCTCGATACCTTGAGATATTCAAGGTATTGAGTTTCGAGCGGGGTATTTGAGCATTAGCCTAGGAAATGTCTTGGAATAATTTTTATATGTTTATATATATATAATTACGCGTGCTAGCCTAGGTTTTAGCGGGTTTAGGCGGGGTGCGTGGCTTAGGGCGAGGTATCGGATACCGAGGGTATCCCGGTATCTCGATTAGGCGAGTTTGTGAGTTTAGTAGCTTAATGAGCTCGGTTTGACCTAGAATTTCAGGGGCACCCTAGTTTGACCTAGATTTGACCATAATTGTCCCCGTTGACCGTAAAAGTCAACGTTTTGACCTAGTTTTGACCTAGAGTTGACTTTTTGGACCCCGGGTTGATTTTTTGACCCGATTTTCACCGGTTTGACCCGTTCGACCTAGAATAGCCCTAGAAGCCTGTTTTTAATTATTTTATATCAGTTTAAATGCTTAGAACCCTGTTTAATCCTTGCTTTTCGCATTAGGTCCCTGCGACACCGGTCCGGATCTCGATCCTCATTAGTTGCTCAGGACATCAGGCGAGTACCTACCTCTGATAGTTTCCATTTTATGATAGCATTTATATCACCTGTTCTAGAACTGTAATACTTGATTCTGACACATTATTACACGAGCTGGTACTAGTGGATCCCGTCATGAGATGCTATCCCCCTTACCGTGTTCAGCGGGTACTCTATCACGTGTATTTCATCATGTGCTTCGGGTATTGATTCTCATGTGCTATCATATGCTTATTGTGCTCTCGCCTTCATGTGCGCGAGCTATTATCATGTACATAGCGTATTGTAGTTGGATCCAATGGTATTAGTAGGGGAGGGGAGTAGTGAGTTGGTTATGTGATCAAAGCCAAACAGTATTCATGTGTATGTCGGTTATGCAACTCACGCATAACGGAGTTATCTTAGTGTTTTTCATGTGCAACCTAAGCCGATCACATAACGAACTTGTGCTCAAGGCACTTAGCTAGTATTCATGTTTCTCACCTGCAGTTACTTTTCTACTACTTGTATTGTTCTCCAGTTTACATTACAGCTACTTATTGTGCTCCAGCATATATTTATTTCCTGTGCATCTTGATTACTTTTCTATTGCTCGTCATATACACCTTACCATGCATTTGGAGTTGCTTTCAGAGTTATGTACTTCGTTCCAGTCCTGACTGGGCATATTTTTTTGAGTGGATCCTGAGGACTATTGCCCTACGTTCTACGGGCCTGGTGTTGACGACTGTTGTGACCCCGTGATCGAGGAGGAGTGCGCCGAGGAGACGCCGATAGCACCCTAGTTAGCTAGGTGGGTTTCCTGGGTTTTTTTCAGTGGTTTGTATTTTGGATGACTGTACTTATTCTTTTGATGCTGTGTGATGTTGTAGCTATTTGTAGACTTGGACTGTATTATTTTGGGATTGTCTTGCTCTTTTGGTCTGTATCTTTTGCTGTTAGACACCATCTTGTGTCTGTATCTTTTGCTGTCAGATACCATCTTGTTGCTGAACCTTTAGCTAGACTCTGCAAGATCACGACCTGGGGTGGCATCATCCTAGTCCGTGATGTCTGCAGAGACCGAAGAGTTACCTTGGGAGGCCAGGAGTTGAGTGTGTGCCTACTCGTAATGCCACTTCCGAGCTACGATATTGTACTTGGGATGGATTAGTTGAGTACGCATTGTGCTAGTATAGATTGTCGTGGAGGCAGAGTTTTGTTTAGTTCGCCAGGTGAGCCAGAGTTTCAGTTTGCCAGAGGAGCAGCGGAGCAGACCGAGGGGGTCTTCTGCGGAGCCCTGGTGGTAGAGCCGAGGTCGCTACATCCACTGATAGAGGAGTATATGGATGTCTTTCCGGAGGAGTTGCCAAGGTTACCTCCGGACAGAGATGTGGAGTTCTCTATAGACTTGGTGCCAGGCGCGGAGCCGATATCCCAGCACGTCTATAGAGTCAGCAACAGTGAGCTGATAGAGTTGAAGAAGCAGGTGGATGAGCTTCAGGACAAGGGATTTATCAGATCTAGTTCTTCTCCGTGGGGTGCTCCGATACTTTTTGTGCCGAAGAAGGATGGGTCGATACGGATGTGTATCGACTACAGGGCTCTGAACAGCCTCACAATCAAGAACAAGTATCCGCTGCCGCGTATTGATGATCTATTTGACCAGTTGAGCGGAGCGAGGGTGTTTTCCAGGATTGATCTGAGGACAGGCTACCACCAGGTGAAGGTCAGGAAGGAGGATATTCCGAAGACAGCTTTCCGGACCAGATATGGACAGTATGAGTTCTTGGTGATGCCGTTTGGGTTGACTAATGCCCCGGTAGTGTTCATGAATCTGATGAACAATGTGTTCCATCAGCATCTGGACAGGTTTGTGGTGGTGTTTATAGATGACATCTTGGTGTATTCGAAGACCCCAGAGGAGCACGAGGAGCATCTGAGGATAGTGCTGGAGACTCTCAGGAGGGAGAAGCTTTATGGAAAGCTCTCGAAGTGTGAGTTCTTCCTTGACAAGGTTGAATTCCTTGGTCATGTGGTGACTGGAGAGGGTATCTCGGTGGATCCGAGAAAGATCGTGGCAGTTGAGGCATGGAGTGCTCCGAGTTCAGTAGCCGAGATCAGGAGTTTCTTGGGACTGGCAGGCTACTACTGTCACTACCACTTTTTCATATAAGGGTATTCCTGTAATTTAACTATTTTAAATAATTATGTATTAAATTAATTGCTGAGTTTTATAACTATTATATTATTGTTAGTGATTTTGGTTTAGGTCAAGCCCTAGAACCCATTAGGTCAAACCCTGTTGACTAAACCCTAATTTTTAAACCAGTTCTAGTGAAACCCTAGAATTCAAATTTTAGGGTGAACCCTCAAACCCTAGACTGACTAAAACCTTAGTTAATTAGGTTCTACATGACCTAATCTAGGGGTTAAACCTAGGCTATACACTAGAAACCCTAACTGGGCCCTAATATATAAGAGGAACCCTTTCATTCTTCATGCAGAAGAAGAAACCCTAGCCTCCACAAGAGAAAAACATCTCCCCACCTCCAGATTTCGAAATCCTAACCCTAGGGTTTTTATCTTCCTCCTCCAAGCAAGGAAAGCAAGGGACGTGGGTCAGAGAGCCTTGGAGAAGGAGAATCGCCATTGAGGAAGCCATCTCCATAGGTAAAAACCTATTTCTATTCGTTTTGATTCTGTTTTTCAGATGTTCATGGTCATTAGGGAACCCCCTTTGCTGTGTAATTCGATTCTAGGGCTTTGGATTAGGTTTAGGTGACCCACATGGGGTTTTCCCCAATTATTAAGAACCCTAACCCTAGATTTGGTTTGTAGACAGATTTTTCCCCATTCATGTAGATATAAATTCGATTTTAGGGTTTACTTATCTAGGTATTCTAAATTCTGTGTATTGATGTATGAATCTATATGTATATATATATATTGTGTGATTTAGGGTTCATTGTTCAGCCGGGTTTGATTCCCGTGTGTATCATATTGGGGGAGGATTTTATACTGTGTGTAGATGAGAGGGAGAGGTGCCTGTGTGCAGTCGGGTATTGTGTTGGTGTTCTTGACCAATGTGAGTTTGGTGTGTCCCAGTATTTTTCAGACTCAGTGTAGTTCAGTTTATTGCAGGAAACCCTGTGCATCCCTGTGTCTACTTGTGTCCATGTAGCTGTGTTAGGTGTCAGTGTGTTTTCTGTGTGCCTGTGTGCAGCATGTGTGTGTGAGTCTCTGTGTTAGGGGGTAGCAGTTTTGTGAGTGTGTATGTGGGGTATTAGAGCTGGTGCAGAACTGTGTGTCAGTGTAGTTTACTTATGTGTATCAGTAGATAGGAATATAGAAATCATAGGGTAGGATTTTATGTTAGTATCAGTATTATGTGTATCAATTGGAACTGGGTGTTCTCAGTGTGCAGGGGGTTTCTATTCACTATGGGTGTAGTTCAGACTAGAACCGTGTGTTCTCAGTTCAAATACCTATTTGTGTAGAAATTGCAGTGAGGTGCATTAGATTTCTGTGTCTGTGTAGCTGTGTCTACATGTATAGGTGTGTGTAGGGTGTTGTGTACATGTGTATTGTGGAAACTGTGGTTAAAGCAAACTGTGAGGTGTTCAGTCTTAGAACTGTGCAGTGTGCAGGATTCTGGGTAGGGGGTTGTGTGTGCAGTAGGGATAGATGGTACCTGCACATGTGTATACATTCATGCTAGTCTCAGTTATGAGACTGTGTTAAATGTTTGTGTGTATCAGATATGGGAAAGAGGATGTGCAGCAGAATGTATAGTGTGTATCCTATGAGTCAATGTGAAACAATATGTATGGTGTTAGAGGTCAGTGAGTGTGGCTGTGATTTAGATTTCTGTGTGTGCAGGCTGGAAGTGTCTGTGTGCATAGGTAATCTGGTGTCAGTATACTGTGCTAGGCATTGCATCCTTGAAGCAAATGTGTAAGGACTTAGTAGTGTATAAATTAGAGGGGGGGGGGGAAACCTGTGTCAGTGAAACCAATGTGACAGTGTGCTAAAACCTGTATGTTCAGTGAGCAGTATGGGGGTTATATGACTGTGATGTGTACAGAAACTGTGTACAGAAAACTGTGTACAGAAACCTGTGTGTTTTAGAAACTGTGTACATAGGAATATGTATCAGTATGCATATTAAAGGGTGTAGGACAGAATGCTAGGCCTGTGTAAACTGAGGAAGTTCTCAGGGGGTCTAGGAAGTTAGGTATCAGTGACTGTGTGCAGTGAGCAGGGGGTGTATCTAATGGGTATTAAAGTGAGTAGAGGATGGTATCAGGTATCTCAATGTGACTGTATGTGTGTGTGGGGTGGCTAATGAGTTTTAAATGTTAATGTGTGCTAGGCTAGTGTGTAGTGGGGATGTCAAGTTGGTGTTGAATATGGGTAAAATGTCAAGATATGAGATATGTTAAGGTATAAATTGGTTGGTGTCAGTTAAGGTATATACTCAGGATATAAGTGTAAGTTATTTACATACTGATAGCACATAGTATAAGAAATAGTAACTAGTTCCAGCAAGATACCAATATACCACACTATATGAATTATATATAATGATAATACCTAGTATATGAATATTAGCTAATATTAGTAAGTATAGAACATATAATATAGTGTATTAACTAGTATTAGTTAACGATAGCTAGTATGAACCTAGAAGCAAGGTATTAGCTAGTTTTGACCAAAAACCTAGAATTGACTTGGTTGGACCTAGTATTGACCAGAAAACCTTAGACATGACCTAGAAACCTCGTTTTTAAATTGTTAAGCATGTTATTCTTTTAATTCAATATCTGACATTGAATTTCCATAAATAGGTCATTGTGATTCCATTTTGGACCTCGATCCTCACATTTTGCTCAGGACCACAGGCGAGTACATTCTCTGACAGTTTTCATGGTTGATTACTTCTATAAATTGTAGTGTATTTCATACTTGATTCCGACACTGTGAATACACGGGTTAGCACCCTAGATCCCCATCACGAGGAGTCATGGTTGGAATCCATCGTGCTAGCTGGGGGATGGGGAACTATTAGTAGATTATGTGATCATATCCAAACATTTATATGCACCATAGCTCACCCCACTTCTCACGTCGGGTGCGGCCTGACCACTTATATGCTCCATAGCTGTTATATATGATTAGCCTGACCACTATATGCACCATAGCTAACCATGCGGTTAGCCTGACCTAAAAGAATCATAGCTAATCATATATAACCAGCCTGATCTAGTCCCAAGCCGATCACATGATAAACTAATAATTCAAACACTTAGCTAGATGTCTTATCTTTATTCAGATTTACTTGTTCTAGCATTTACTACTTATTGCTCATTGCTAGATGCCTACTGTATATTTCATTTTCTCCAGTACTTCACATGTTCAGCTTTTATTTCCATCTTGTATCTCTTACACTGTTTATAGATTTTGTCAATTAATGAAACTGCTGTTAGTGCTTGTGCTTCGCTCCAATCCTGACTGGATAACCAACATTTTTCAGAGGACCTGGAGGACTTTTGCCCTACTCATTACGGTCCAGGAATAGAGGAGGATTTCACCCCAGAAATCCCAGAGGAGGTGCCTATCTTAGAGGAGAACTTGCCTGCCCATGCTTAGATTATTTTTTCTGCATTTACTATTTTAGACTGAGACTGAGACTGAGATGTACTTATTTTTATTTGTGACTTTGTGAGGTCATTTGGACCAGGATTTGAGTTAGATTTATTGTGGTTGGTTTTAAATAGAACTCTTTTCAATTCTCATCGTGCCATTATGTTTATAGTTGTGATTGAGTATATTATAGAAATGTGATTTATTTATCATTGTCCTCCGTACGGAGTTGAGACTATTGACAGGATATACTATGTTGTGACCTAGACAGCGTTCTACCGCCGATGCTGCGGCGTAGGCTGGACGTACCCACGACTCATGCCCAAATTCCGGGTGCGGGTCGTGACACGTTTTTAGTGGTGGCCCATGCAGGTCTAGTCTGTAGTCTCCAGTCATAGTCTTAGACTGTTTTAGGAAATAGGAATTAGGCCGAGGCATACTCAATCACAATTAGGGAATTCTGATTCTTATGATACTATTCTTAATGATTAATTCCTTTAGAAATTTTCTGTCCTTCCTTGATATCATATCTATTGCCTTAATTGAATCTTTCGATCTGTCTCCAGGATGCCGCCAAGAAGGTCCCAGAGACTCGGAGCAGCAGATTCAGAGAGGTCTGCCACCTCTCGCGCTGCCGGACAGACATCAGCAGCACCTCCTACCTCTCCAGGACAGGTGGGAGTGTCTGCAGCATTCGGGGGTCCTCCACCACCAGTTCAGAGGGTCCCCACAGCTACGACGGCACCACCACCTCCACCACCCCCAGCTCAGCATCCAGGAGGTGTGCCCGTCGATGGGGCACAGATGTTCGCTTTGATTCAGGGCATGGTCGACGCCCAGAGGACGTCGGCAGAGGCCCAGAGAGTACAGGCTGAGGCACATCAGGCCCAGACAGAGATGATGAGGGTGAACATGGATAATGCTCACCAAGTGGCTCTCCAGGCTGTGGAGAGAGTCGCTCAGCAGCAGCAACAACCTGGTCAGCAACAACAGAGGCCGGGCACCATTGTGGACTTCAAGAGGATGATGCCTCGGGAGTTCAAGGGGACAGAAGGGATACTCTACGCCGATGATTGGCTAGAGGACATCGAGAGGAACTTGCGTTTGGCGCAGATTCCAGAGACGCTCCAGATCGAGGCCGCTGGCAGCCAGATGTTCGACATTGCCTTGACGTGGTTTCGCACGGAGCCGAGACTCTTGCGCGGGGGACTCACTTGGGAAGCTTTCAAGGAGCTCTTCAAAGAAAAGTTCTTTCCTGATGTCGCCCTGGGAGCTTTGGAGAGTCAGTTCCATGACTTAGCCCAGGGGAGCTCGTCCGTCGACGAGTATGCCGCGGAGTTTTCCCGCCTGAGCCGCTTTGCGCCGTCAATGATTAGAGATCCGGGGGACAGGGCCCGGAAATTCAGAAAGGGGCTGACAAGAGAGATCAAGTCTCGCACGTCGGGACGTCGCACAGCTACCTATGAGGGCATATTGATGGATGCCCAAGTAGCCGAGGATGACTTGGACCTCAGACCCAAGAGGGGACGCGATGTTTCCGGAGGAGTAAACAGTAGTGCGGGATCAGGCAAGCGTCCACACTTTCAGCAGCAGCAGAGGCCCTTCCAGCAGCAGCACCAGGCACCAGCACGAGGACAGGTTCAACAACAGCAGCAGAGGCAGACTCAGCCCGCCATCCAGTGTGCGTACTGCGGGAAGATGGGACATACTAGAGATATCTGCAGGCATAGATTGGGCTCATGTTTGTCCTGCGGATCGACGACACATCAGCTGAGGGATTGCCCTACCATTCGGACTCGTCCAGGTCAGGGTGGAGCAGCCGCCCAGAGAGGACCAGGCAGGGTACCTACCGTACCAGGAGGCCAACAACAGAGGGGACCACTTCCACCGCAAAATCAGAAGTTCGCCCAGCATCAGCAGCAGAGAGGTGCACCCCAGGGGCGAGCATACGCCATGGCAGTCGAGGAGATCGAGCCAGCAGGAGACTTGATCACAGGTTCGGTTCTTCTCGATTGTATTCCTGCATTTACCTTATTCGATTCTGGCGCTTCCCATAGTTTTGTGTCTGTATCATATGCACTTCGACATCATTTAGACACAGAACCATTAGCTAGGACTTGCAAGATCATGACTGGTGGAGGTATTATCCTAGTCCGTGATCACTGCAAGGACCGGAGAGTATCAGTAGGAGGCCGAGACTTGAGCGTGAGCTTACTTGTCATGCCACTTCCGGGGTACGATATTGTACTCGGAATGGACTGGTTGAGTAGGCATCATGCTACTATAGATTGTTATAGAGGCAGAGTATTGTTTAGACCACCAGGAGAGCCGGAATTTGAGGTCGTCAGAGGAACAGCGGAACAGAGCAGGAGCACATTTTGCGGAGCCAGGGCGGAAGAAGAGGAGTTGCCACATCCTCTGATAGCGGAGTTCCTGGATGTATTTCCAGAAGAGTTGCCAGGATTGCCGCCAGACAGAGATGTTGAATTCTCTATAGACTTGGTTCCAGGAGCGGAGCCCATTTCACAACATGTCTATAGAGTTAACAACAGCGAGCTGGCAGAACTGAAGAAGCAAGTCGAGGAGCTGCAGGACAAAGGCTTCATCAAATCCAGTTCATCACCATGGGGAGCTCCGGTACTGTTCGTACCGAAGAAGGACGGCACGGTGCGCATGTGCATTGATTATAGAGCTTTGAACAATATCACCATCAAGAACAAGTACCCGCTGCCGAGGATAGATGATCTTTTCGACCAGTTGAGCGGGGCGAGGGTGTTTTCAAAGATTGATTTGAGGTCAGGTTATCACCAGGTGAAGGTGAAGAAAGAAGACACGCCGAAGACAGCTTTTAGGACCAGATACGGCCAGTTCGAGTTCATGGTGATGCCATTTGGTTTAACCAATGCACCGGCAGTATTCATGAACTTGATGAACAAGGTGTTCCACCAGTACCTTGACAAGTTCGTGGTGGTGTTTATCGACGATATTCTTGTGTATTCCAAGACCCCGGAGGAGCACGAAGAGCACCTGAGATTGGTCTTAGAGACTCTCAGGAGGGAGAAACTGTACGGGAAACTCTCTAAGTGTGAATTCTTCCTTGACAAGGTCGAATTTCTTGGGCATGTGGTATCGGGTGACGGAATCTCGGTAAACCCAAAGAAGATCGAGGCAGTGGAGTCGTGGGCTACCCCCAGTTCGGTAGCCGAGATCAGGAGTTTTCTCGGGCTGGCAGGATACTACAGGAGGTTTGTACAAGACTTCTCCAAGATTGCAGCGCCAATGACCAGACTGACTAGGAAGGATGTGGATTTTGTGTGGACGGAGGAGTGCCAGGCTGCATTTGATGAACTAAAGAAGAGGTTGACAACAGCTCCAATTTTGACGTTGCCAGCAGGGACAGGTGGTTTCACCATCTACAGTGATGCTTCAGGGAAGGGTCTGGGATGTGTTCTTCAGCAGCACGGGAAGGTAATTGCCTATGCTTCCAGGCAGTTACGCCCTCATGAAAAGAATTATCCCACCCACGATTTAGAGTTGGCAGCAGTTATCTTCGCTCTAAAGCTGTGGAAACATTACCTGTACGGAGAGCGTGTGGAAATCTTCACAGACCACAAGAGCTTGAAGTACGTGTTCACACAGAAGGAACTGAACATGAGACAGAGGAGGTGGTTAGAGTTGATGAAGGACTTTGACATCTCATTGCAGTACCATCCCGGGAAGGCTAACGTAGTCGCCGATGCCTTGAGCAGGTATCCGATGGCTATGTACTTGACGACAGATAGGCATTTGTTGGCTGATTTAGAGAGCTTGGAGATTGAAGTGTTAGTTCCCGGTGCCGAGATTCAGATGTGGGGATTACAGATACAGTCAGAGCTGATGGACAGGATCAGGGCTGCGCAGTACGATGATGAGACCCTGAGGAGTATCAGAGCACAGGTTCAGATGGGATTGTCGGACGATTTCACTATCGCAGATGATGGTTCCTTACGGCACGGCACAAGGATATGTGTGCCTAGCGGGGAGCTGCGCGAGGAGGTTTTACAGGAGGCACACCGCTCTCAGTACTCGATGCATCCCGGTGCCAACAAGATGTATCGAGACTTGAGGGAGCACGTATGGTGGTATGGAATGAAGCGCGAGGTAGCACGCTTCGTATCTCGGTGTCTAGTGTGCCAGCAGGTAAAGGCAGACCGGCAGAGGCCAGGAGGTTTGCTTCAACCTTTACCGATTCCAGAATGGAAGTGGGAGCACGTGACCATGGATTTCGTTTCAGGGCTTCCACGCTCTCCAGGAGGGAAGGACGCGATTTGGGTCATCGTGGACAGGTTAACCAAATCAGCCCATTTCTTACCTTTCAAGGTGGGCACGTCGACAGAGAAGCTAGCAGAGATGTACGTGCGTCAGATTGTTAGGCTTCATGGAGTTCCTGTGAGCATCGTCTCAGATCGGGATAGTCGTTTCACTTCCCATTTCTGGAGGAGTCTACAGGCTAGCTTGGGCACTCAGCTCAAGTTCAGTACCGCATATCACCCCCAGACAGACGGGCAGTCTGAGAGGACTATTCAGACTCTCGAGGATATGCTACGTACTTGCGTTCTAGATCTCGGAGGTTCTTGGGAAGATCATCTGCACCTGGTAGAGTTCGCTTACAACAACAGCTACCAGGCCAGCATCGAGATGTCACCATTTGAGGCTCTTTATGGACGGAGGTGTCGTACACCGCTATCATGGGACGACGTTGGAGAGAGAGCCTTGCTAGGACCAGAAATGGTCGTGGATGCAGCAGAAAAGGTGAAACTCATCAGAGACAGACTGCGAGTGGCGCAGGATAGACAGCGGCATTGGGCCGACAGCCACCGTAGACCCCTTGAGTTTCAGGTATAGATTGTTGTTTTTCTGGTTGTGTTGTTTGTTTGTTTTAGACTGCATGTTGAGACTGTTTTGTGTTAGGTTGGCGATCTAGTATTCCTACGGATTTCTCCGACGCGTGGAACGATTCGTTTTGGTAGAGGCGGAAAGCTTAGCCCACGCTACATCGGACCCTTCGGTATTCTGGCGAGGGTAGGTGCAGTGGCGTATAGACTGGACTTGCCGCCTGCATTGGAGGGAGTGCATAATGTGTTTCACGTGTCGCAGCTGAGACGGTACGTGGCAGACCCTAGTCACGTACTTAATCACTCGGAGATTGAGGTTGGTCCGACGCTCAGCTACCCTGAGCAGCCCGTAGAGATCTTGGACCGCAGAGAGAAGGTGTTGCGGAACCAAACTATCCCTTTGGTTCGTGTTGCATGGAGACATCACTCTCCAGGGGAGTCGACCTGGGAGAGAGAGGACGAAATGCGCGAGCAATACCCTTATCTCTTCCAGACTTGAGGTATATTTCCTTTTCTGATTTCATCCTTGTTGTAGTTCAGTCCAATTTCGAGGACGAAATTTCTTTTAGGAGGGTAGACTTGTCACTACCACTTTTTCATATAAGGGTATTCCTGTAATTTAACTATTTTAAATAATTATGTATTAAATTAATTGCTGAGTTTTATAACTATTATATTATTGTTAGTGATTTTGGTTTAGGTCAAGCCCTAGAACCCATTAGGTCAAACCCTGTTGACTAAACCCTAATTTTTAAACCAGTTCTAGTGAAACCCTAGAATTCAAATTTTAGGGTGAACCCTCAAACCCTAGACTGACTAAAACCTTAGTTAATTAGGTTCTACATGACCTAATCTAGGGGTTAAACCTAGGCTATACACTAGAAACCCTAACTGGGCCCTAATATATAAGAGGAACCCTTTCATTCTTCATGCAGAAGAAGAAACCCTAGCCTCCACAAGAGAAAAACATCTCCCCACCTCCAGATTTCGAAATCCTAACCCTAGGGTTTTTATCTTCCTCCTCCAAGCGAGGAAAGCAAGGGACGTGGGTCAGAGAGCCTTGGAGAAGGAGAATCGCCATTGAGGAAGCCATCTCCATAGGTAAAAACCTATTTCTATTCGTTTTGATTCTGTTTTTCAGATGTTCATGGTCATTAGGGAACCCCCTTTGCTGTGTAATTCGATTCTAGGGCTTTGGATTAGGTTTAGGTGACCCACATGGGGTTTTCCCCAATTATTAAGAACCCTAACCCTAGATTTGGTTTGTAGACAGATTTTTCCCCATTCATGTAGATATAAATTCGATTTTAGGGTTTACTTATCTAGGTATTCTAAATTCTGTGTATTGATGTATGAATCTATATGTATATATATATATTGTGTGATTTAGGGTTCATTGTTCAGCCGGGTTTGATTCCCGTGTGTATCATATTGGGGGAGGATTTTATACTGTGTGTAGATGAGAGGGAGAGGTGCCTGTGTGCAGTCGGGTATTGTGTTGGTGTTCTTGACCAATGTGAGTTTGGTGTGTCCCAGTATTTTTCAGACTCAGTGTAGTTCAGTTTATTGCAGGAAACCCTGTGCATCCCTGTGTCTACTTGTGTCCATGTAGCTGTGTTAGGTGTCAGTGTGTTTTCTGTGTGCCTGTGTGCAGCATGTGTGTGTGAGTCTCTGTGTTAGGGGGTAGCAGTTTTGTGAGTGTGTATGTGGGGTATTAGAGCTGGTGCAGAACTGTGTGTCAGTGTAGTGTACTTATGTGTATCAGTAGATAGGAATATAGAAATCATAGGGTAGGATTTTATGTTAGTATCAGTATTATGTGTATCAATTGGAACTGGGTGTTCTCAGTGTGCAGGGGGTTTCTATTCACTATGGGTGTAGTTCAGACTAGAACCGTGTGTTCTCAGTTCAAATACCTATTTGTGTAGAAATTGCAGTGAGGTGCATTAGATTTCTGTGTCTGTGTAGCTGTGTCTACATGTATAGGTGTGTGTAGGGTGTTGTGTACATGTGTATTGTGGAAACTGTGGTTAAAGCAAACTGTGAGGTGTTCAGTCTTAGAACTGTGCAGTGTGCAGGATTCTGGGTAGGGGGTTGTGTGTGCAGTAGGGATAGATGGTACCTGCACATGTGTATACATTCATGCTAGTCTCAGTTATGAGACTGTGTTAAATGTTTGTGTGTATCAGATATGGGAAAGAGGATGTGCAGCAGAATGTATAGTGTGTATCCTATGAGTCAATGTGAAACAATATGTATGGTGTTAGAGGTCAGTGAGTGTGGCTGTGATTTAGATTTCTGTGTGTGCAGGCTGGAAGTGTCTGTGTGCATAGGTAATCTGGTGTCAGTATACTGTGCTAGGCATTGCATCCTTGAAGCAAATGTGTAAGGACTTAGTAGTGTATAAATTAGAGGGGGGGGGGAAACCTGTGTCAGTGAAACCAATGTGACAGTGTGCTAAAACCTGTATGTTCAGTGAGCAGTATGGGGGTTATATGACTGTGCTGTGTACAGAAACTGTGTACAGAAAACTGTGTACAGAAACCTGTGTGTTTTAGAAACTGTGTACATAGGAATATGTATCAGTATGCATATTAAAGGGTGTAGGACAGAATGCTAGGCCTGTGTAAACTGAGGAAGTTCTCAGGGGGTCTAGGAAGTTAGGTATCAGTGACTGTGTGCAGTGAGCAGGGGGTGTATCTAATGGGTATTAAAGTGAGTAGAGGATGGTATCAGGTATCTCAATGTGACTGTATGTGTGTGTGGGGTGGCTAATGAGTTTTAAATGTTAATGTGTGCTAGGCTAGTGTGTAGTGGGGATGTCAAGTTGGTGTTGAATATGGGTAAAATGTCAAGATATGAGATATGTTAAGGTATAAATTGGTTGGTGTCAGTTAAGGTATATACTCAGGATATAAGTGTAAGTTATTTACATACTGATAGCACATAGTATAAGAAATAGTAACTAGTTCCAGCAAGATACCAATATACCACACTATATGAATTATATATAATAATAATACCTAGTATATGAATATTAGCTAATATTAGTAAGTATAGAACATATAATATAGTGTATTAACTAGTATTAGTTAACGATAGCTAGTATGAACCTAGAAGCAAGGTATTAGCTAGTTTTGACCAAAAACCTAGAATTGACTTGGTTGGACCTAGTATTGACCAGAAAACCTTAGACATGACCTAGAAACCTCGTTTTTAAATTGTTAAGCATGTTATTCTTTTAATTCAATATCTGACATTGAATTTCCATAAATAGGTCATTGTGATTCCATTTTGGACCTCGATCCTCACATTTTGCTCAGGACCACAGGCGAGTACATTCTCTGACAGTTTTCATGGTTGATTACTTCTATAAATTGTAGTGTATTTCATACTTGATTCCGACACTGTGAATACACGGGTTAGCACCCTAGATCCCCATCACGAGGAGTCGTGGTTGGAATCCATCGTGCTAGCTGGGGGATGGGGAACTATTAGTAGATTATGTGATCATATCCAAACATTTATATGCACCATAGCTCACCCCACTTCTCACGTCGGGTGCGGCCTGACCACTTATATGCTCCATAGCTGTTATATATGATTAGCCTGACCACTATATGCACCATAGCTAACCATGCGGTTAGCCTGACCTAAAAGAATCATAGCTAATCATATATAACCAGCCTGATCTAGTCCCAAGCCGATCACATGATAAACTAATAATTCAAACACTTAGCTAGATGTCTTATCTTTATTCAGATTTACTTGTTCTAGCATTTACTACTTATTGCTCATTGCTAGATGCCTACTGTATATTTCATTTTCTCCAGTACTTCACATGTTCAGCTTTTATTTCCATCTTGTATCTCTTACACTGTTTATAGATTTTGTCAATTAATGAAACTGCTGTTAGTGCTTGTGCTTCGCTCCAATCCTGACTGGATAACCAACATTTTTCAGAGGACCTGGAGGACTTTTGCCCTACTCATTACGGTCCAGGAATAGAGGAGGATTTCACCCCAGAAATCCTCCTGCATGAGAACTCTTTTCAATTCTCATCGTGCCATTATGTTTATAGTTGTGATTGAGTATATTATAGAAATGTGATTTATTTATCATTGTCCTCCGTACGGAGTTGAGACTATTGACAGGATATACTATGTTGTGACCTAGACAGCGTTCTACCGCCGATGCTGCGGCGTAGGCTGGACGTACCCACGACTCATGCCCAAATTCCG
The DNA here is from genome assembly GCA_036927795.1 of Iris macrosiphon. Lineage (NCBI taxonomy): Eukaryota > Viridiplantae > Streptophyta > Magnoliopsida > Asparagales > Iridaceae > Iris > Iris macrosiphon. Next base: position 51,998,661 of record JAYESA010000016.1, on the reverse strand, counting down.
GGTGCGGGTCGTGACAACTACAGGAGATTTGTTCAGGATTTTTCTCGGATTGCAGAGCCGTTGTCCAGGCTGACCCGGAAGGACATGGAGTTTGTTTGGTCAGAGGAGTGGCAGATCGCCTTTGATGAGCTGAAGAGGAGGTTGACGACAGCTCCAGTGTTGACGTTGCCATCAGGTTCTGGAGGATTCACTATCTATAGTGATGCATCGGGGAAGGGACTGGGTTGTGTGTTACAGCAGAATGGGAGGGTGATTGCCTATGCTTCCAGGCAATTACGTCCTCATGAGAAGAATTACCCTACCCACGATTTGGAGTTGGCAGCGGTCATTTTTGCTCTGAAGTTGTGGAAATACTATTTATACGGAGAGCGTGTGGAGATCTTCACAGACCACAAGAGCTTGAAGTATGTGTTTACCCAAAAAGAGCTGAACATGAGGCAGAGGAGATGGTTGGAGTTGATGAAAGACTTCGACATATCATTGCAGTATCATCCAGGGAAGGCGAACGTAGTTGCGGATGCATTGAGAAGGTATCCGGTAGCTATGTGCCTGACTACAGATCGTTATCTTCTGGCAGATCTAGAGAGCTTGGGCATTGAGGTGATAGTGCCTGGAGTTGAGATGTAGATGTGGGGACTGCAGATTCAGTCAGAGTTGGTAGACCGGATCAGGGCTACACAGTTTGAGGATGAGTCCCTGAGGAGCATCAGGGCGCAGGTTCAGATGGGTTTATCAGATGACTTCACCATTGCTGATGATGGTTCTTTGCGGTACGGTACCAGGTTGTGTGTGCCGAGTGGGTCGTTGCATGAGGAGATCCTCCAGGAGGCGCATCGATCCCAGTATTCTATGCATCCAGGTGCCAACAAGATGTATAAAGATCCGAGACAGCACGTATGGTGGTACGGGATGAAGCGGGAGGTAGCACGCTTCGTATCCCGATGCTTAGTGTGCCAGCAGGTGAAGGCGGAGAGGCAGAGGCCAGGAGGATTACTCCAGCCGTTACCCATTCCGGAGTGGAAATAGAAGCATGTGACCATGGATTTTGTTTCTGGACTTCCCCGTTCTCCAGGCGGGAAGGATGCGATTTGGGTCATCGTGGACAGGTTGACCAAATCGGCCCACTTTCTACCATTCAAAGTGGGTACGTCTACAGAGAGACTAGCAGAGATGTATGTGCGCCAGATAGTCAGACTGCATGGAGTTCCAGTGAGCATAGTATCAGATCGGGACAGTCGCTTCACTTCGCATTTCTGGAGGAGTCTGCAGGCTAGCTTGGGCACCCAGCTCAAGTTTAGTAGTGCGTATCACCCACAGACAGATGGTCAGTCAGAGAGGACCATTCAGACACTTGAGGACATGCTTCGCACTTGTGTTTTGGATTTCAGAGGCTCTTGGGAGGATCACTTGCACTTGGTAGAGTTTGCTTACAACAACAGCTACCAAGCTAGTATCGAGATGTCACCTTTTGAGGCGTTGTATGGACGGAGGTGTCGCACTCCGTTGTCATAGGATGATGTAGGTGAGAGAGCTTTGCTTGGCCCGGAGATGGTGGTTGATGCAGCGGAGAAGGTCAAGCTCATTAGAGATAGACTTCGGGTGGCACAGGACAGGCAGCGGCATTGGGCCGATAGCTACCGGAGACCTTTGGAGTTCGAGGTATAGCTTAGAATCTAGATTTTGTTCTTGTGTTTGTTTGTGATTGCTTATTTTAGACTAAGTGCAGAGACCTTGTTTGTGCTAGGTTGGAGATCTGGTGTTCCTGAGGATTTCTCCGACGCGGGGCACTATTCGCTTCGGTGGAGGCGGGAAGCTTAGCCCACGTTTCGTCGGACCCTTCCGTGTTCTTGAGAGGGTCGACGCCGTGGCGTATAGGCTTGAGTTGCCGCCTACGCTGGAGGAAGTTTATGATGTGTTCCACGTGTCGCAGTTGAGACGGTACGTGGCGGATCCCAGTCACGTATTGGATCACTCGGAGATCGCAGTGGGCCCTACTCTTAGCTATCCAGAGCAGCCGGTGGAGATTCTGGATCGGCGAAAGAAGGTGTTGAGGAACCAGACTATTCCCTTGGTTCGCGTCGCGTGGAGGCATCACTCTCCAGGGGAGTCGACCTGGGAGAGGGAGGATGAAATGCGCGAGCGATATCCCTATCTCTTCGAGCCCTGAGGTATGGTTCTTTCTTGCATTCCTGTCCTAGTTTTGTCTTTTAATTTCGAGGACGAAATTATTTTAAGGAGGGTAGACTTGTCACTACCCAATTCTAGAAAATAGGGTATTATTTTTTTTTGTTTGATAAATAGTGGATTGTATTTAATTAGTTATATTTATATTTAAATAGTGCTTGTATTATTTTTTAATGATTATTTTAGGGTTTTGGCTAGCCTGGACCCATGTCCGACCCTAGTGGACCCATGTCCGACCCAGCCCACACCCTTATGAGAATTATTTTGGAGCTTAGATTTATTATTTTATTTTTAGGAGGTTAGTTGGAGAGATTTGGAGCTAGTTTGAGTGCATTTGGAGACCCGAAACCCAAAACCAAGTGAGTAGGGGCGTTTTGGGAATTTGGAACTTTGTAAACCCTTTTATATTTGCTTTGGCCGGCCCCTACCTAACCCACCCGTGAGAAATCCAGCAGCTCAGCCCCCTCTCTCTTCATTCTACTTCTTCTTCTTCATTTCTTCTTCTCCACTTCTTCCTCCTTCTTCCTTCTTCTCCAAAGTAAGTCTCTTCTTCCATTTTTCTTCTTTCTTCTTTCATTCCTTCTTCCTTAAGCTAACCCTAACCTTATATTTTCTCTAACCTAGATGTGTGGAGCCTAGACTTTGTGTGGAGGCTAGTTTTGGTGGCTTGGAGCTTGAGGGAGGTGATTTCTAGGGGTTATGAGACTTTGGCCTTGGGATTCCAACTTCCAAGAGGTAAAACCTAACTTTTCCCTTCCTAATTATTTTTGTGTAGTGTAATTAGTGTTGTAGAACCTTCATAGACCCTAAGCCTACCCGTAGGAGAAAGTTGGAACTAGTTTGGGTGAGTTTAGAGACTTTAACATTAGGTTTTGTGTCGAATTCGGGTGGAATCCGAATTTGGCCCAATTTTGGGTGATGCCCTAGGTTAGATGGACCTAGATAGACGTTGTCGGGTGTCTAGAGGGTGAGTGTGTGTCTCCGTTTGGACACGGGAAGTCGTGTCGCGGAGAAACGGGCGTTTCGAGCGAAATTGGGGCTTTTCGTCGTCGCCGATTCTAAGTACATGCGCGTTTCCGCCACGGGCCTAGAATCAACGCGGGAGCGCATTTTCTAGGATCTAGATATCGTGTAGAGCGCGTGGGTAAATTTTGGGCCGATTCCGAGTTCGTTTGGTGTGCGTTTCAGGAGGTTTTCCGAGTCGCGCACTACGTGTTCGTCGAAATAACCGAACGGCCATTTCGACTTGGTTTCCTCGTTTCGGGTTTGTGCGCACGTTGGGTCAGTATCGGGGAGTGTGTGCTAGAGTTTTTGAGTTATATTTTATATATTTTAGGGTATTGGTGAGTGTCGGGGTCGTTGGGCATGAGTGGGGCGTGTGGTTTGTGTGTTGTGTTGTGTTAGTGTATATGTGTCTATATATATATATATATATATATATATATATATATATATATGTATATATTTATATGTATGTGTGTTTATATATATATATGGCTATGTATATATTTATGTGTGTGTGTGTTGTTAGTGTTGTGAGTGTGTGTGTGTATTAGTGTGTGAGTGTGTTAGTGTGTGTGTTAGAGTGTGTAGATGAGTGTGAATATATATATAGATATCTAGTTATATATAGATAGATATATATGTATGTATATATATATAGAGGATGATATATATATATAGGTATATATATGGGAGTGTGTGTGTGTGTATGTGAGAGGAAGGGGGGGCTGAACCATCTGCAGCAACAGCAGCTGCTGCTGCATTGCAGCAGCAGCAAAGCCAGCAGCAACAGCAACATTATGCAGCAGCAGCAGCAAAGGCATAGCAGCAGCAGCAGCGTCTTAGGCGAGCAGCAGCAGCATTCGTAGTAGCTAGTGAGGGAGAGAAAGAGTGATATATATATATAGATATATATATCTATAGTTAGCTATATATATAGATTGTTAGATAGATTAGTTGATAGATAGATAGCTAGTTAGATTAAATAGTTACTTAGATAGATAGGTAGTTACTTAGATAAGTAGATAATAGGTAGATAGTTAGATTTATAGATTATAGATAGGTAGATAGCTAGATACTTAGATATATCTACCTAAGATATAGATATCTATATACCTATAGTTATATATATATATAGATATCTTGATAGGTAATATATATATATATATATATGTTATGATTAGGTAAGGTAATGGGTATAAGTGTATATGTGTGTGTGGATATATATATGTATATAGGTAGATACCTACTTAGATATATATATATATGATAGATATCTATATTACCTAGCCTAGATTAATAACTAGGTGCATAATCAGTAGCTAGATAGCTAGCTAGAGGGGTTTTAGAGCGAAACCTCAATACCTTGAGATACCGAGGTATCTCGATACCTTGAGATATTCAAGGTATTGAGTTTCGAGCGGGGTATTTGAGCATTAGCCTAGGAAATGTCTTGGAATAATTTTTATATGTTTATATATATATAATTACGCGTGCTAGCCTAGGTTTTAGCGGGTTTAGGCGGGGTGCGTGGCCTAGGGCGAGGTATCGGATACCGAGGGTATCCCGGTATCTCGATTAGGCGAGTTTGTGAGTTTAGTAGCTTAATGAGCTCGGTTTGACCTAGAATTTCAGGGACACCCTAGTTTGACCTAGCTTTGACCATAATTGTCCTCGTTGACCGTAAAAGTCAACGTTTGACCTAGTTTTGACCTAGAGTAGACTTTTTGGACCCCGGGTTGACTTTTTGACCCGATTTTCACCGGTTTGACCCGTTCGACCTAGAATAGCCCTAGAAGCCTGTTTTTAATTATTTTATATCAGTTTAAATGCTTAGAACCCTGTTTAATCCTTGCTTTTCATATTAGGTCCCTGCGACACCGGTCCGGATCTCGATCCTCATAAGTTGCTCAGGACATCAGGCGAGTACCTACCTCTGATAGTTTTCATTTCATGATAGCATTTATATCACCTGTTCTAGAACTGTAATACTTGATTCTGACACATTATTACACGAGCTGGTACTAGTGGATCCCGTCATGAGATGCTATCCCCCTTACCGTGTTCAGCGGGTACTCTATCACGTGTATTTCATCATGTGCTTCGGGTATTGATTCTTATGTGCTATCATGTGCTTATTGTGCTCTCGTCTTCGTGTGCGCGAGCTATTATCATGTACGTAGCATGTTGTGGTTGGATCCAATGGTATTAGTGGGGGAGGGGAGTAGTGAGTTGGTTATGTGATCAAAGTCAAACAGTATTCATGTGTATGTCGGTTATGCAACTCACGCATAACGGAGTTATCTTAGTGTTTTTCATGTGTAACCTAAGCCGATCACATAACGAACTTGTGCTCAAGGCACTTAGCTAGTATTCATGTTTCTCACCTGCAGTTACTTTTTTACTACTTGTATTGTTCTCCAGTTTACATTACAGCTACTTATTGTGCTCCAGCATATATTTATTTCCTGTGCATCTTGATTACTTTTCTATTGCTCGTCATATACACCTTACCATGCATTTGGAGTTGCTTTCAGAGTTATGTACTTCGCTCCAGTCCTGACTGGGCATATTTTTTCCAGAGGATCCTGAGGACTATTGCCCTACGTTCTACGAACCTGGTGTTGACGACTGTTGTGACCCCGTGATCGAGGAGGAGTGCGCCGAGGAGACGCCGATAGCACCCTAGTTAGCTAGGTGGGTTTCCTGGGTTGTTTCCAGTGGTTTGTATTTTGGATGACTGTACTTATTCTTTTGATGCTGTATGATGTTGTAGCTATTTGTAGACTTGGACTGTATTATTTTGGGATTGTCTTGCTCTTTTGGTTCTGTTTCTTTGTTTATATCATATCGTGCTTTATTTCTTTCCCTAGATTTTGTGATTGAGAGTTCATATATATATATTACGTGGTTGCCTCCTTTAGGAGAGGATTTTATATATATATTGCGTGGTTTTGCCCTCCTTTTGGAGAGGTCATGCCAGATTTTTCAGTGAGATATAGATAGATATGGTTGACCTAGAACGGACCTTTACAGCGTTCTACCGCCGATTCTGCGGCGTAGGCTGGACGTACCCACGGCTCATGCCCGATTTTCGGGTGCGGGTCGTGACACTTCTCCGGTCAAATCCCCCACCGAAACCCTAGCCCCTCCCCTCTTCTCCTCCGCCCTAGCCCAGCCACTGCAACCCCTCTCCTCCGTCTCCTCCCATAAGCCCCTACCTCCCCCGTCGATCTCCTCCGGCCATCCCCTCTGTCCCTAGCCGCCTCACAGAGCGTCGCCGCACCACCCTCGGCCACCTCCGGCCCCGGCCCGACCTCGCCGTCCTCCGACGATGCCCCAGCAGCTCGAAACCTTAACCCTAGGTCGCGTGGACTCGGACACGGTCAGGACACCGCCCCTTTGTGTCGACACGGACACGAAAACTCGGTTTTCCGGAGCTCTGTTCAGGTACCCGTTTCTCTCTGCTCGTTCACTCATTTTTGATGCCATCTGTTGCATCGCGAGCCCTGCGTGACCCTCTCGATGTCCGTGTAACTCGCTCGGTGCGTCGCATCCTGTGGTGATCGCACATCACGATCCAAAAATAGGAAAATCAACGCCTTGTTTCATCCCGGAACTGAGTGCTCTCCGCCAAACGGGACGACTTGGTAGCACGTGCTCTTTATCGAAACATGCGTGCCGTTGATACGGACGTGTGAGATTTCGCAGAAGTTGATTTGGATGTGCGTGCACACCGGAATCAACGCGTATCCGCCGACAACGCCCCGTATCCGTCCATTCTGGAATACGCTGTAACTTTGTGTATACACGTCGGATCGAGACGAAACTTGCGCCATCGGATTCGTAGCAATACGCTGGTCCTGTGACCCAAGTTTGGTTCGATTCTGAGAACGTTGACAAAATCGCGTATCGTGTGCCCCACATGCTCTACTAGACGGGCGATTTTGTGATCGGCTCATCGGAATCCAATTCTGGAAGTTCCGTTGGGTTCGTATCATCGTTCCTGACCTGTTGAAACTAAGTTTGGCAAATTTGGAGACCTTTGACCCTGACACGCTTTTCGGTGCAAAGTAGCCCACATGTGGACCCCACTTTGGCCCAAAAATGTCCTTTTTGCCCCTGTGTCCAAATTGGACGTAAAGACAGGCATTTATAGCTATTTGATATTTTCTGAATCTAATGGTGATATTTATTTCAGCAACCGGAGTAGTACCTGCAAATCACACTGAGACCAGAGCAACATTTGGAGCCAGAACCCCAGGCAAGTATACCTTGCCAAACTTGCAGTTTTTGTTATTTATTCCTTGACTATATATATATATATATATATATATATATATATATATATATATATATATATATATATATATATATTTGTGCATGCTTGATCTAGGACCGTGTGACGTACTTAGCGTCCGATTATTAGTCGGGTGCCAACACTGTACGCGGTGTTGGGTACTGTCATCTAGAGATGGACATTCGTGACACTTTATATTCTCGTACTTGTCTTACCAAGTATACTTTGACCCAGGACACTTGACACTCCTCATGAGACAGGATCTTCCCGAGATATTCGTGGTGATTCTGTAAAGGATACAGGACTTGACAGAGATACTATATTCTTAGATACATTATGACTTGTTGCATTAGCTATGATCCCGCTTGACATGGACATGAGACATTATGGTCATGATATGCATGGTTACATTGGGTGGGGAGAGTCACACAGGCTACAGGATAATTATATATATATATATATATATATATATATATATATATATATATATATATATATATATATATATATATATATAATCCATAGTAAACACATAGTAAAATACATAGTAAACACTGCTACCGGCTCCCAGACACAGAGCTTGTAGTGGTCTCAGCCCGAGTTTAGTGATGCTCTCAAATTGTATTTTCACATAGACGGTTATATAGTTTACCCTATTTATCTCATTTACTATTACACTTCATTTTGGCATGTTGATTTATGTACCTTGTTATGTCCCCTGAGAACCTGGATACTGGACTTTGTCCCCAGGACTAGCAGACGAGATCGACCCCGAGTTTCATGGGACAGGAGCATTAGCAGGAGCGGAAGTAGGAGCAGGCGCTGGAGCAGTACCAGATCCAGTAGACGAGTGATCACCGAGGGTATCTTCTGGGTATAGGCTTTATCCATACTCAGTATTTGTTGTGGTTATCTTTATTCATGTATCTTGACAGATGTATCAGACTCATTATCGGGTTATTTTTCCGAGTTTATATCATATTGAGATTGATCTTGCTTTATGATTCTGATATTGTTGTATTCATTTCTGTGGATGAGATTAGTACATCTAGACCCTTATTGTTGTACTACAGCTTAAGTATGCCCCGATGGATCCATTAAATTGGGTTTGTCCATCGGTGTGTGCTGCTGGCCTTTGCCACGTGTCTAGTCCCTCGGTATTTTGGGACTGGGGCATGACACCTATAAAAAATGATGACAAATTTCTATGTTCTTAGTACGTGAGTAGCATAATGGATTTTTGGTGAGATTAATGGTGCTAGTATTGTCACAAAAATAGGAATGTTCTTATAGTGCAGATTGAAGTCTTCTAGGGTTTGTTTCATCCATAAAATTTGAGCACAATAATGTCCTGCGACGATATACTTTGCCTTAGTTTTTGATAATGCAACATAATTTTATTTCTTGCTAAACCAGGAGACTAGAGACCTTCCTAGGAAATGACACGTGCCGCTGGTGATTTTTTAATTGACCTTGAATCCAGCAAAATCAGCATCCGAGTAACCAGCAAGGTCAAAGGACGTGGTTTTCGGATACTATAAGCCTGCCGTCAAAGTCCCTTTAACGTATCTAAGGATACGCTTAACTGCGCACAAATGTAATTTCGTAGGATTAGCCAGATATCTAGTACAAAGACATACAACAAATATAATGTCTGGACTAGCAGTTAGATATAATAAACTACCAATCATACCTTGATACTTACGTATGTCTGTTGGCTTACTGCTTTCATAAAGGTCAAGCTTGGTGGATTTTGCCATTGGAGTTCCGATAGGCTTTGCATTTTCGATGTCAAACTTTTTGAGCAAATCCTTCATGTACTTAGCCTGATGGATAAAAGTTTCTTGTGAATCTTGCTTGATTTGCAATCCTAGGAAGAAAGTTAGTTCTTCCATCATGCTCATCTCAAATTCACTCTGCATACACTTAGCAAACTCGTTACATAGTATCTCATTGGTAGATCCAAATATGATATCATCAACATATATTTGCACTAATAACAAAAAATCAGCAGAAGTTTTTATAAAAATGGTAGTATCAATTTTTTCTTTTGAAAAATCGTTTTCAAGTAGAAAAAAGCTAGGACGTTCATACCAAGCACGAGGGGCTTGCTTGAGTCCGTATAGAGCCTTTCGTAACTTGAATACGTGGTCAGGGTGTTTGAAATCTTCAAAACCAGGGGGTTGTTTAACGAAAATATTTTCTTTGATAACACCATTTAGAAAAGTACTTTTAATATCCATTTGAAAAAGTTTAAAGTTATAAAAACTAGCAAAAGGGTAAAGTATTCGGATAGATTCAAGTCTAGCAACATGAGCATAAGTCTCATCATAGTCAATACCTTCCTCTTGGTTGTATCCTTGAGCTACGAGACGTGCTTTGTTACGTGTAACTGAACCATCCTCATTTAATTTATTTTAGAAAATCTGTTTAGTACCAATGATCGAATAATCATTAGGTTTAGGAACAAGTTCGTAAACTTGATTGCGTTCAAATTGGTTGAGTTTTTCTTGCATAACAGAAATCCAAAATTCATCGGCAAAAGCTTCATCAGCATTTTAGGTTCTACTTGAGAAATAAAAGCAACATTTGCAATGATATCTTTATGTGAGGAACGTGTAATGACACCTTTCGATATATCACCTATTACCAAGTCCTCAGGATGATCTGTGGAGAACTTTAGTCTCCTTGGCAGACTTTCCAGATGACTTGTACTATTTGTATCTTCTGATGTCTTGTTGGTTGCGGGTTGACTACCTTCATCGTCGCTTTCGTTTAGTGCTTGAGTGTTGTGTTCATCAAATATAATGTTGATTGATTCTTCAACAGTCAATGAGGTTTTGTTGAATAATCTGAATCCTTTACTTTTGGCGGCATAACCTAGAAAAATATCTTCATCGGCCTTGGAGTCAAAATTTCCTAGATTATCTTTAGTATTGAGAATAAAATATTTGCAGCCAAAAACTTTAAAATAACTAATTATGGGAATTTTACAAAACCAAAGTTCATAGGGGGTTTTCTTCGATATAGGTCGAATAAGTACCCTAATCAAAATACGACATGAAGTACTTACAGCTTCAGCCCAAAGTACTTCAGAAGGTTATACTGATTTAATATGACTCTAGCCAATCGCCAAGAGTTATATTCTTTCGCTCAACAACACTATTTTGTTGTGGAGTTCTAGGACAAGAAAATTTATGAGAAAAACTATTTTTATTGTAGAATCTTTTAAAATCACTGTTTTTGAATTAGCCTCCATGATCACTTCGGATACGAGTAATCATGAAACCTTTTTCGTTTTGAACCTTTTTGCAAAAAATGACAAATTTAGAAAATACTTTATTTTTATTTGCAAAAAAATAAACCCATATGTATCTAGAAAAATTATCAACAATAATATAAGCATAAAGCTTACCGCCAAGATTGGTGACTCTACTCGGTCCAAACAAGTCCATATGAAAGAGTTGGAGAGGTCTAGAGGTACTTATAAAGTTGATTGATTTAAAAGAAGATTTAGTAGCTTTATTTATTTTACAGTCAGCACATACCATATCTTTCTTGAAAGTAATCTCAAGTAAGCCTCTTACGAGTTTTTTGTAGATAGTCTTGCAATAGTGTCCATGTTTGCGTATCCTAGACACATATGCCATAGCCAGCTGTCATCTTTGTTGGCATATAGATATTTGCCTTCATTGTTAGTGTCTTTTTTAAAATAGAAAATATATATATTGTCTTCTCTAATCCCTTCAATGATAACCTTACCATTGGATCTTTCATAAATAGAATATTTGCTTTTAACGAAGTTAATACCATAACCATGGTCAGCTATATTACCATTACCAATAATGTATCCTCTGAGGTTATTGCCATTACCAATAATGTATCCTCTGAGATTATTGCCGAATGAGACATAACCTTTTTTCTTCATCAATAGCGTTGCAAATAGGTTAGCATTACCAATAATGTATCCTCTGAGGTTATTACCATTACCAATAAGTATCCTCTGAGGTTATTGCCGAAGGAGACATAACCTTCTTTCTTTATTGATATTTTTGCAAATAGGTTAGCATCACCAACCTCTGAGGTTATTGCCGAAGGAGACATAACCTTCTTTCTTCATCGATAGCGTTGTAAATATGTTAGCATCACCAGTCATATATCGTGAGCAACCACTATCGAGAATCCACTTGCTTCTAGCATGAGAGGGTTGGTCCACCTACAAAACGAGTTGTAGATGTAATCTTTGGTACCCATTTTCTTGAGGGTCCTGCTGTGTTAGTTTTTGGTACCCATGCATAAACATTCATATCCACTAATTTTCTTATTCTACAAAATCTAGATATATGTTATTTCTTACCACAATAGTGACATATAACTGTGTGATTGATGCTTGGTGCAGCATGATATATATGATTGTGTGAAGCAGTTCCTTGTGGTCCGTGTGGATAAAATGCATGATTGTGTTTCATATTTCTTTGTGGTCTTCGTGGATATCTATAATAGAATATATGATTATATTTGATTCTATATGCATGATAATTGCATGAACTGTTACGCATGTGTATCGATTATAGAGCTCTGAATAACCTCACTATCAAGAACAAATATTCGCTACCGAGGATAGATGATCTTTTCGATCAGTTGAGCGGAGTGAAGGTATTTTCAAAGATAGACTTGAAGTCAGGCTACCACCAGGTGAAGGTGAAGTGAGAAGACATTCCAAAGATAGCTTTTTGGACCAAATATGGCCAGTTTGAGTTTCTGGTAATACCGTTTGGTTTAACCAATGCACCGGCAGTAATCAGGAACTTGATAAACAAGGTGTTCCACCAGTACCTTGACAAATTTGTGGTGGTATTCATCGATGACATTCTTGGAGTTGGCAGCGGTTATCTTTGCTCTAAAGCTGTGAAAACACTATCTGTATGGAGAGCGTATGGAGATCTTCATGG